>APFE030834128.1:0-71821 GCA_000404065.3 Pinus taeda
AATCTTTCTTGGTCTTTTGTCACTTTTCATGATACTTCATCATCTTTTGCGATCTTTTATGGTCTTTCATGATCTTCGTGATCTTTTGCAATATTTCATTAATTTTCGCTATCTTTCGTCATCTTATGTCATCTTTCTCGATCTTTCGTCATCTTTCACAATCTTTCAACATCTTTCACAATCTTTCAACATCTTTGGTGATTTTTTAGGATCATTCACGATCTTTTTGTGATATTTTGTCATCTTTTGTGATCTTTCATCATCTTTCATGATTTTTTGTCTTCTTTCATGATTTTTCGTCATCTTTCACAATCTTTTGTCATCTTTCGCGCTCCCCGTCATCTTGTTAGATGATCCAAAAATACAATTTTATCATAGGTTATAAAATTAGAATAAAATAATTATTAATTTAAGATATTAAATTAATAATTATTATTCTAGAATGTTTAATTATTTAATGGAGACTTTTAGAATTAGCATATTGTTGTAACTAGATATGACTCTCCAAATGTGTCGTATCTTAGGCTCTATTTTAGGAGATTAGTTAGCTACTTGGTTTGAATAGCATTTATTGTAAATGGACACTTGTTATTTAATAAGTGATCCATAATTAGAGGTAGTTAGGACATGGAGCTTATATATAGCTCATTGCAAGAGTGTTTGTGTTGTTCGGGTGTAAACTCTTGCAAAATCAATTATGTAAATTTTTTTTGTTCTGATTAATAAAATTATGTGTCTGAGGACACTTCTGCCATTACTTGGAATCCTTAAAAATAGATGGCCAGCAATATCCAAGACTAAGAATCCTGAATGTTGTTCTTTTAGCTGAAAAATTCCCACCACACGGTTCATCATGGAAAGATTTTAAATATCAATTATTTCACCATTTCTTACACATCGTCTGATAATAATATCATAACCAGTGTAAAAGAAATCTCCATTAACCCATGAGTATCGAGCACTTTGTTTGATTAGCCTCTTCTTTTCCTTTGGAGTAAAATATGGAGGTGTTCTTCCTGTGGACAAATAATTGGCCAAGTTAGCATACCAAGGATTTACTATTGAAATTGCAAATAAATTTTCATCTGGAAAAGAATCTTCAACCGGAACAACCTCACCTTGATTTTGCAGTCTAGATAGAAAAGCTGTCACCTGATTCTCCTTACCTAGTCTATCTAACGCTATGATGTTAAATTCCTGTAATAATAACAACCATTTGGTAACTCTGCCACTAGTTAGTGGTTTATTCATTAAATTCTTAACGGCAGAATGGTCAGTATGTACAAAAACCTCATAACCAATTATATAATGTCAGAATTTATTCATAGCATGTATGATTGCAAGCATTTCTTTTTATGTGACTGTGTAGTTTAATTCTACAAGTGTTAGATTTTTACTAATGAAATAGTTGGCATAATGACAAGAATCCTCTTTTTGGCCTAATGAGGCACCTACTACAGTATCAAATGCATCTGTAAAGATGTGAAATGGTAAGTTCCAGTTAGGTCGTTTTAAGACTAGTGTGGTTGATAACTTTTCTTTGAGTGTTTCAAATGCTTGCTGACAATTATCATTCCAGTTGAAAGGTGCATCTTTGGCTAGAATCTTAAACAAAGGTAAAACTATTCTACTAAAATGTTCAATAAACCTTTTGTAATAGCTTGCATACCCAAGAAAATTTCTTACCTCTTTTTGAGTCTTCGGAATTGGCAAATTGAAAATGATCTGAATTTTTGATGGATCAACTTTATGCCTTGAGAAGAAATATAGTGTCCTAATACTGTCCCTTCATTTAACATCATAAAACACCTTTCATTGCTCAGGGACAGATTAGCTTCAATACATCTCTTAAAAACTTTTTCAAGATTCACTAATGCATGCTCAAATGAATCACCATATACTGAAAAATCATCCATATAAACTTCAACACAGTCATGAACTAAATCAACAAAAATAGCTAATACAGCTCTCTGAAATGTAGCTGGAGCATTGCAAAGTCCAAATGGAAAAACATTATAAGAATAGGTGCCCCAGGGACAAGTAAAAGTGGTTTTTTCTTGTTCCTCTAAGGCTATCCTGATCTGGTTCTAGCCACTGAAACCATCAAGAAAAGAGAATGATGATTTCATAGCTAATGTGTCTAGCACTTGGTCAATAAATGGTAGTGGGAAATAGTCTTTGAGGGTTGCTTTGTTCAATTGTCTGTAGCCAACATAAATCCTCCACTTACCATTTTTCTTGGGCACTACGACCAATGGGGATACCCACTTACTGTCAGAGATAGCATAGATAAAATTGACTTTCAACAGTTTTTGTAATTCCTCTCTAACAATATCCTGAAGCATGGAATTCATTTGTCTCTGTGGTTGCCTCACTGGTTTGATATTACTATCTGTATAAATATGGTGAGTGCATGTTTCAGGGTGAATTCCATGCATATCGGTGTAGTCCCAAGCAGATGCTTTCTTGTATTTTCTCAATAATTGAATCGAGTTCTCTTCCTGAGATGAGTCGAGGTGAGTGCCAATATTCAAAGTTTTTCCTGGACTTATCTCTATGGTCTTGTTCTGTGTGTTTGTGATAGATTGGATAGGAAAAATGTTGTGAAATGTTGTTTGCAAAGAATGAATGGTGCATGTTTCTTGAAAATTTTGTGCCAAAAGTTCATCTGCAGCATGGTATTGGTCATTTCTCAATTCTTCGGAGACATCAGGTTGAGAAAGGAACAATTCTACCAAATCATTATTATGTTCTTGAAAATCATAGATTTGGTTGATGCTGAAAACATATTGAACTTCTGCCTTATCATTGTATTTATCATCAAGCCATAAATTATGTGCTACTGCTAGTGATTGTGCCGATGGGTAAAGAGTGAGTTGTTTTCTTTCAATTCCTCGTGAAATCATCATATTACCCGATCTACATCCTATGAATGCATTAGTAGTTGCTAACCATGGTCTACCAAGGATGATAGGGTGTCCTCCTAAATTGGATTTTGGCTGGAGAACTAAAAGGTCCACTGGATACTCCCAAGAGTCCAGTGAAACAATTATGTCCTCCAAAATCCCTTCAGGAATCACTTTAGACCTATCAACGAGTTCTAGAATCATTTTTGTGTGCTGCAAGTTTGTGAGTTGGAGTATTTTCATGGTTTCAAGAGTCGTCACATTTATTGCGGCCAGAAGGTCAAGTATCGTGTTTGGAATATGTATGTTGTTAATGATTGTAGTGACTCTGGGAATACCAGGATCAACATACTTTTCCATTGAAATGGTGTTTGTCATAAGGCCAGCTAAATGTCCAATAACATCAATGGTTTGTGGATCAACTCTTTTCCTAGTAGGCTTTTTAAGGCACAGTTCTTTGATGGCTTTAGTATATATGGGAATGTCTTTTATGGCTTGTAGTAGCGGAATTTTTATATAGACATTCTTTAACTCATATAAAACATCAAACTGTGCTATAGACATGGGAATTTTTGTTTGGACCAATCTGTCTAGAAAAGGTGGTGGATGCAACGGTTGCATTTGTTTATTTTTGATGTCATCATTTGCTTTCCTTTGAAGTGGAGTTTCATTTTCATTTTCTTCATTTTCTTCTTGTTTATCAACTGCTGGAGATTCTTTGTGAAGTACCTTACCAGACCTCAAAATTATATTTTGCAAGGGTAATGTGGGATATGAGGGTCCCTCATCTACATTGTAAGTTGGTTTCTCGACTCTGTTATTTGGATATGGTACAGGTTGAGCAGGGCTTTCAGTAGGTCTAGGAGGTTGTGGGTTGTATGGAAGTTATAATTGCGGTGGATTTATTGGTGGAGGAGCGGGCAATGCTTGTTGAGTGGGTTGGCATTGATGTGGGTAAACAACTTGCTGCTGAGGATATTGCTGATATGGTTGAGGATATCGCGAATATGGCTGATGATATTGTTGATATGGCTGCGAATATGGTTGGTATGGTTGATATTGTTGAGAGTATTGCTGAGATGGTCTCCATTGTTGTTTTGGGTAACTTTGGTGCTGCCATGGCATGGGTACATTCCATGAATTCTGAGCATACATCTGATCATGTGCAGGAAATTGGAAATTCTGGTTTGGGAACATACCTTGAGGTGGAGGTCTTGGCTGCCATGGTCTCTTTGTGCCCATAAAATACACATTCTCCATAACTGTATTAGTTGAAAGAGTACAATTCTGCAAAACCTTGACTTTAGAGCAATGAAATATATCATGATTTTCAGTACAAAAGGCACAAACTTGAATGTTTTCTAATGGGCAATCTTTTAAGCCATGTTTCTTCTGGCATTTTGGACAAAAGATAGCCATCATTTGATCTTCCTCTTCTTGTCTTTTCTTGTCTTTAAGAGTGTCAATTTGAGTTACTAAGGTACTCAACAGATTTGTTTTGAATTCCTCTAACAAATTTCCTATTTCAGCTCGTGTGACACTTGCTGAAGCAGATTTTGTGGCTTTGGATGATATGGTTATCTTTCCAATTTTGGCTTTGCTCCTAGAATACTTTTCACATAAATCAGCAATTTCTTCGAAAGGTAAGGTGGAAATATCACCTTTGCCCATCAAATTAAGATCATCTAAGTATTCCTCTCCAATTCCCTTCAAAAATATTATTCTAATGAGATTAAGAGTCATGGATTGATGTTTTGATTTTTGTAAATTGTAAGCAAATCGTTCCAAGTACTCTTGTAGATTTTCATCCTCTTGTTGATTCATCCTCCTACAATTTTTAAATCTTCTATTACATCACCCTCCAAGCTTTGGTATTAACTCCTCAATCTTGAATCGACCATCAAACCTTACTATCGGTTCAACATCTACCTAATCGGCCAAGCACCAATGAGCAAGGGACAGGTGGTGAACCATTGGAGAGCCAAGTGTTAAACGATTTCATTCATTGTTTTTGAATCGGCCAAGTTATAACATGATATTTTGACCCAAGTTGACTCATGCAAACAACTATCCATTATCATACTCCAGTACTCCATACATGCTTACGGCGTTCTCATGATGGTACTTATACAAACCAGTACAACTACTTCTCTGTCTTTGTAATATGAATACGCTCTGTTATTATCATTATAGTGAATTGGGTCAAGTCGGTTGTTAAAGTTCCATTTCATTCTCAGTTTGTAAAAAGGGCATTCCATACTAGTAACTTAAACACTGTCATTTCAAAAAAAAATCTGAGAACAACAAGTGCTATGAAAGGAAAGCATAGTAATTGGGCTCACAAGTTTCCACCTCCACCATAATTCAAGGAAATTCATCCGATCCCTGCCTAAGCCATTGAAGAAGCTGACCTCGAGAACAGAGGGCGCTACCAGGTCGGTTTAGTGGAGCAAAAAACAAAGGTAACAAATCAGGAGACCCTTGTTGAATTATTAAGCATAAACGAAGAGGGTTAGAACAGGATTTTCTTTGTCAAAATGACTAATAGAGTAGAGCCTAATGCATTTGATAGTTCCCAGTATCGTGATGACTGTATTACAATTTTAATTGAAAAACAATGGCTACCCTTCTTGGAGAAGTTTAATGGGAGCAATGGAGAAGTAACTAAGCAGTTTGCCTTTACATTTAATGGAGAGAAAGCATTGATAGGCAACTTCTCTTTTAGGATTTCAGAAGACACCATAGCACAATCGTTGGGGATCAGCTCAGAAGGAGAAAATTATTTCAAAACAGAACAATTCAAGGAAAAATCATGGACCCAATTCATGTCTAGGTCGAGGGTTTCATCTGTTAACTGGAAAAAGGGTGTCCGTAGGAGCTAGCTGATGCATCCATGGGATGAAATGGTGTATATTATTCAGAAATTTGTTACATGTGAGGGTCGTTACATCATAGTATATTTATACCACATCAAACTCCTGTTTCATTTAAAAGGGAAATGCACCATTAGTTTACCCTATTACCTCTTGCAGAGCTTGACTAAGATGTAAAAAATTATCCAAAAGAAAAAGCGTAATGAGGACAAAATCTTCTATCGTTTTGGGTTAATTAAACTTCTCATTGAATTTGAGTTCCTAAGGTACTCAACAGATCTTTTTTGAATTTCTCTAAGAAATTTCCTATTTCAGCTCGTGTGACACTTGCTGAAGGAGATGTTGTGGCTTTGGATGATATGGTTCTCTTTCCAATTTTGGCTTTGCTCCTAGAATACTTTTCACATAAATCAGCAATTTCTTCGAAAGGTAAGGTGGAAATATCACCTTTGCCCATAAAATTAAGATCATCTAAGTATTCCTCTCGAATGCCCTTCAAAAATATTATTCTAATGAGATCAAGAGTCAAGGATCGATGTTTTGATTTTTGTAAATTGTAAGCAAATCGTTCCAAGTACTCTTCTAGATTTTCATCCTCTTGTTGATTCATCCTAAAGATATCGTCTTTAGAATCCTTTGATCTACAATAAGGTTGATGTTTCCTTATAAATATCCTTCTCATGCCATCCCAATCACTTATTGCATGCTCACCAAGTCCCATGAACCATCTTAGTGTTGATGCCTTTAATGTTGCTGGGAAGAGTCTAAGCCTATGGGCATCATCTGTGTAACCATAGGTTCAACATACAATGTCAAGCTCAAACAAGAACGAATATGGGTCTTCTGAAGCCATGCCATAAAAGTTAGGTAACACAGAAGGAGGTATGTTTTTCATTTTTATTTCCTCATCATGATTGTCTTCTGGTTCGTGGATAGGAAATTTAAAGGTTGACTCTTCCTCCTCTCTTTGATCTTGTTGTTGTTCAGGAGTGGGTCTTCTTGCTGATCCTCCTCCTTCCTCAGTCATTTTTATAGATTCCTCTGGTGATTTGATTTCTTGTTCAATATCACTCGTTCCAAAGAGTTGTTCTAGAGATTGTTGAGTTATTTTTCTACTTTCTCTCTTTGTAGAAGATTCAGGGAGATGTTTCTTCTGAGATTCGTGTGCCAATAGGATTTGTCTCTCAATAAGTGTAAGTCTTTGGCCTGATTTGTGTTTATCCTATAATTTTTGTACGGTGATTTCCTCAGCTGGTGTTGTGGGTTCAGTTTTTCCCAAAGGGTCTGCTCCTGGTGGTAGGTTAGTTTTTGGATTGGGGGTTTTTGTGAATCTACCTTTATTATCTCTAGATCTAGGCATAAGCAAACATGACTTCTAAAGTGAAAATCAAATCTATGTTGTGTTTTTGTTTATTTAAATTTATTTATTTATTTTTAATATTTTGATTGATTTTTTTTCAAAATCCTCTAACTGTGCATCCCTGGCAACGGCGCCAAAATGTAGTGGCCAATCTAGGGTGCTAGATTAGACTAGATTTATTATCAACCAAGGTAAGTAAACTTCGAGGCACGTGTCTAAAGTCTATAGACATAAAGGATTCGTAACTAAGTGTTTGCTATGATAGGCTACAACACTCCTTTACAGGAGGTTAAAATATGTTTCCTCTCACCTTAACACTCAAATCACCTAACTTATCTAACTGTCGTAAGGATACAGCGTATTGCTAGACTGAGATTTTAATCCTCTTACAAGGATGCTATGCACAAAAGCTCTGTCTAGTTAACACTTAAGCATTCATGAAAAATCAAAAGCACACTGAATTCTAAATGCATGAAAACAGAGTCTATGGAGATGCTTTAAAATCTAACGATGGATCAAATCTCTTACAAGATATGGTTCAATGATCTAACGATAAAATCTTCAATCTATCACCATAAATACCATTTGCAAGAATTTCTAATTAAATCGAAAAAATCATAAACATGGAAATAACACTAAACACTTATGCATTCTATTCAAATTCAAAAACTGCTAAAGAAATGAAATTAACAGTATACCAATCCACACAGGGCCCATCCACGTTTCAATGGAACACTGAAGTAAACTCAAGCAACGAGAGTATTAACGCATAAACACTGCTGGAGTAAAACCGTAACTATATTTAAGTGCTGAAGATTGCAATCACATACAAGAGTTCTATTCTCAAACAATACACAGAGATAATAATCGTAACTGTTCTTGAAAACAAAATAATATGAAGTCTTTATTTGCTTGTCCCTATCTGAATCGGATGTACATTCATTAAGCAGATGTTTCTGCTTTTACAATGGAGTGATTTTTGGTCATTTCTAATCTAAACCGATTTCCAAAAAAAAACAAAACGAAATCGATTTGGGAAACCATGGCTTTTTACTGCCTTTGTAACCAAAAGGTTGGGGTTTGACCAGCGTTGACCGCATAACCATGAGCTTTTGATTTGCTGTAGAATCGATTTTTCACCATGCATGTACATTCCGGATCTCGTTCCTATCCATTGCTTTGGCTTGCCTGTCATGCCATGTGTCAGATGATAAACCATTTACAGGATGTTATGACTTCCTGTAATCTTTTTGTTGAAAATTCCTAATGTCTAACATAAAAATTCATAAATTAATTTTAATGTAAACTAACAACTATAATGCTATTAATTAATCAATTTCGATGGATATAAGGGGTCTATGGAGGAAAAAGATAGACAAATGATGGTGTTTCTAGAAGAAAAAGATGGTAATGGAATGGTACCAACATACGCCGAGAGCATTGAAACCTTCACATTTCAATAAAATTTAGCATAATGTAGGAAGCAAGAAATGAAAATAATGCTTTTATTTTGTTCTTTTTCTCTGGTAGCTGAGATATTATATGGGAGAATATTATTCTATGATTGTTTCCATTACCCATTTTGAACATGGTGCAAAATATGTTGTTGTGGTTGTTGTTGCAGCAAGTTTTGTGCTTACCATTGAAGAATATGTTGTGGATTCCCTTAGTGCTGAAAATTTTGACTTCTAATAGTCGTTATAGAACAAATTAAAGTTGTTGAAACTAAACAAGTTTTATTGGTTGAAATTTTGAAGGTTGGTTTGAAGGTTTCACACTCCTATTTCTTTAAATTCTGCGCCAGCCATTACATTTTATACATCTAGTCTGATTCCTGTTACACAAGAATCAAATATTTGTTGCGTCTACATCTAAGTATTCATGCCTAGTCTTGAATGTCTAAATCTTCAGATGCCAACTCCCCATTATCTTCTCCCATACACCTAGAAGTTGTATTCACATTACCGTAATTCATCTGTTCTTAGCTTGGCTGTAGGATAGAAACAACCACATATTGGGTAGCACGAATTAATTTTGGTGAAATTAAATAGGTTGTAGTAGTTGAGACTTCCTCTTAGACTTCTCTCTCAACAACCTAATAAGATATTAAGACTCAATCTCAAATGAACCTAATCTCCATCAAAGGCTTATAAAAGGAATGGTGCTCATGACACTTTGGGGATGCCTCATCAAGGCTCATACTGGCAGAGTAGCCAATATTCTACCTCAATGAACAATTTCGCCTTAGATTCCCCTCACCTAAATGCATTCAATAGATAATAGAGCTAGACAATGAGGCAATACCTAGTGGAATCATTATCTAAAAGTTTTAGATGCATGTTCAAGATTTATTTGAAAATTAAAATTGTATTTTTTTTCATCTTCAAATCGAACGACATACTATTTCTTAATGGTTGTGTCCTGCAAGGGATACTACAGAACAAGGAAACTTTGCATTTTTAGAATAAATATTGAATATTTTTATTATTTGTTAGCATCTCCCAATAAGGCTCTTGCTTCATGTAATTCAAAAGGCATATCAGAGTCCTCATACCAATCAGTTTTGTATAGTTTCAAGTCATGTTGAATTTGATAATCATTTGCAAGGTTCTTAGTGTTATCATTCTTTCTTATCAATAAAAGCATGCGATTCCAACTCACCATCTCTCGCATACTTCAAGCCATACCTAACTATGCCCTTCAAGTATCCACATGCTTAATAGGTTTGTAGTTAGTCTTCTTGAGTTCAACCATGAATAGGGTTGAAGTATTCACTGCAAAACATATGTTAGGGCTGGTATTTACGAGATACATCATGAAACCAATCAACTACATATACAAAAAATAATCTACCAAATGTGAAGCTAAATTAATATAGAACTTCAGCTTTGGAACCACACCAGTAGCCAAGGGTTTGCATATAAATCATAAAGGTTATGTTCTACAATAGTCTTGGGGAAACCCAAACTCAGTAAGTACTCATCAACCCATGATTCCTATGCATGTGTTTCTTGCTTCAACCCATAAAGGACCCTTTCAACCTCTCAATTGATTAAGGTACACTTCATCTTCAATTAGGTCATTTAGAAAAGAAGTCTTTAGAAGGTGCTTGTCCTGTCAAAAAGTGGTTGTGATATCTGATATTTAAGAGAAGAGATAACCTACAACAAATATTGTTATGACGCTGGTATGATGTTGTCATAAAAGGTGTTAGGCCTCCAAAGGAGAGTGCTGTTGTTTCAGATTTTTATGCGTGCTATAGGATGAAAATAACATGCTCTAATTTGATCCATAATATGTAGCACGGGTAATATTATGCCTGTTCACAATCCTTTATTTCTGTCTCTTTGATATGGAGCCAATTTAGACAACAAAAGCATTGAACATGTGCATACTAGGTATTATGAAGTCTATGCCCAGAAAATTGTTGTTTCAATCTTTGATCATCTACTTGTTTTCTCTTGTCACAACTATTATTGCTACAATCACGTTCATACTTTTACTGACATGTCTATTTTAATAGTAGGAGGACCAAAGTTTGAGCATTTGTACCGAGATATGGAGAAGGGTGATGAAGATTGGAATGAATTCAATGATATTAATAAGCTTGTTATCCACTCTCCACTTCGGACAAAGTATAGAATTGCATTTCCTCATCTCTACAACAGCAGGCCTAGGAAAGTTAAGCTTTGTGTATATCACAGTCCCACGGTGATGTACATAAAAACTAAACATCCAAATTTACAAACATTTTATTTTGATCCTCTGATTCACCCAATATATTTTCATAAGACTAATAGACATGAGATGAAAACTTACGAGGAGGATGATGAATTTTTTTTTTTGTTCTAGAAGGTGCGTAACCTTTGTTGCACGATACACCACTTAATTCTCACTCCTATAAATTGTGTTATTTCAAAGATTTGACTTCCATATTTTCATAAATACAATGTCCTAAAAAAGATAGCTAAAAACTTCCATATTCATAACTAGGTCATATTCCAAGAATATATACATTTATTGTACGGATCAACAATTGTCTCACAAAGAGAAATCACATCACAAGCGACAATTGAACTTGGTTGGGGAGGGATATCAATTTATCCTCTCAAGTGCCTGAGTTCTTTCTATTGTCAAAGAAGGAGTTTTTGTAGCACAAGCTGGAGGAAATAGTGGTCCATATCCCAAAACAATGGTATCATTTAGTCTATGGATAACTTCAGTAGCAGTCGGTGTAGATGTTCATAGCTAGAAAAATACAATTTTTCTAGGAAATGGAAAATCTCTTATAGGGATTTGGATTTCACCCCAAAAAAGCAAAGGTCAGTCTTATGCTCTTGTTGCAAGAATTGATGCAATGCCAAATTCTTGAAGGTGCAGGGTACTGCAGAGGATATTTGTGTTTTCTTTGCTTGGTGAAAGAATAGAGTCAACATGGGGCCAAAAGGTTTTGCAATATTTGACGTGGATGTTACATCAAAAGGATTATCTTGGATTGATCAAATGTACCAAAAGTTTGAGGCCATATGTGTGGAGGTGGATCAAAATTATTCTATTTTATTATAAGAGACAATGAAGTATGTTGAAAATCAAGTCGTTGTAGTTGGTACAAATGTGCAGAAAATTTGTGAAGAAGTCATTCAAGATATCCTTCCACCAGGTCTCGACTCTGCTATCAAAGACATCGATTCTGACATGTCCCTTGACTTTTTTGGAGAGTTTGAGATGTTTGAAAAGCCAAAATCAAATCCAAAAAAGTTACATGCTTTAAATGTGGAATCTAAGGCCAATCTCAAATTGGAGAAGAACTATGTTTCTAGTGAAAGACTATTTTTTGACACATATATATCAACTTTACTTAAGTGTTTGACACTTCCCCAAATTAGAAAAAGTTAGACAGTTTGAATGTGGAATCTGTGGTCTTTTCCAAATTGGAGCAGATCTATGTCTCTAGTGGGCAAGATTCAGTTTGTGCCTTTCTATTTCTTGATATATTGCAAAAAGACCATCTAGTTCTGCCCGAGGAAAAGCCTTATGAATTCCCAGCCTTGGATATTTTGGAACAACCATCTTGTCTATCTGTTGAGGATCTATCTACTCTTGAAGACTTAAGATTTAAAAATGAATAAAAAAAGTAGTCTCTCTAGCTTCATCTTGAAGAAAATGCATGCATTGATCTTCCCCAAGGTGCTTTGCTTAAATAACCAATAGGTAAAACTGGGTCTGAAATCTATCAAGATGATCAGAAAAATGAAGATATTTCACAGTAGCTAAAATGCAAGTAAATGATCATCCAATTCATAAGGATGGGATTGATGAAATCATCAAGGAATCTGGGGTGCATTGCATTAAGGAAACATGTAATTGTGAAGAGAATGTCAAAGTGCATGAAGAAGACAAAGAAACCTTTTTTTCAATTATTGTATCTTTATTCTAGATCCTGCGAATTTATCTGAGGAAGAATCTCTTCATGAACTTATAGCTACTAAACAAGATGAAAAAGAAGAGTCAGCATATTGGTATGAAAATGAATATGTACAAAAGCCGTATATGATCGATATCTCAACACCTAATTCTTTATTAGATATGAATGTTGAGAAATGGAAGCATGTTGAAAATTGTGATTCAGAGTGGGAATTTATTTGAGACATTCCTAGGTCTAATAAATATTAAGCTAACAAAAATGGAAATATTAAGTTGTGATATCCAGTTCATCTGACTGCTAAAACCCTGAAGCTTTTAACAAGACTACGATTCAGGGGAAAATTCTACTTTATGGATATTCATACAACTTTGCATATGGTGCTACATCTGTAAGACATATTTTAGAAAATATAAAGAGTTTAGGTGCATCTAGGTTCATTATGGATTTTGAGAATCTGTCTCTGGGAGGTAAATTTGATCCAGTTCGAGTGGGAATTATAGGAGTTTTTATAAAAGAAGTAGATAAAACACAGATTCTTGTAGATTACTATAATAGATCAATAATAAGGGATCCATTAGGTCAAATCACAAGGTTTGGAGCTAAGGCTTCCATTGGAAATGGGTTGAAGCCTATATATCAAGGTACAACTCCTCAGGTAGCATTCTATTCTTCTAGAGGGCTAGATATTAAGGATTCCAACTTTCAGGACATTGATGTTTTAAAGACAGATATTTTGGGTCCTGGTTCTCTAATATGGGCATCATGGTCTCCTAATGGCACTGATGAAGTCAATTATCAAGGAGAAGGATTTATCATGATATCATGGACAAGCATGGTGACACCACATATAGTTGGCATTGCAGCTTTGGTGAATCATAAGAATCTTGATTGGAGCCCTACTGCCATCAAGTCAACTTTAAAAATAACATCAACAATCATTGACCACATGGGGAAGCCCCAATCAATCTTTTTAGAAGTACTTGTTTTTTCAAATATTTTAAATCCAATCGATTAAATGTGTTTTCTATTTTCTTAAGATATTTTCCTAATTAATGTAAAGTTCACACATGAATTATCAAAAATACTTAGTGATTGAGTATGATTATACACGATTTTCTTGGTCTATCTAAGGAACTTCAGAGGATAAATTAATATCCTCCCAAACCATACTCAATCACTAAGGATTTTGATAATTTATCTCTATATTGGACTCCTTAAACTATCTCAATTAGCAACAAACTATCTATATTTGAGACCGTCTGCTATAGAGATGCTAATACCATAGTGGTACCAAATGAAGCAGAATAACCAAATCATGAGAACGATATACATAGAATATTGAGTGGAGGCTCAAGCCTTCGTTTCCAGGAATTTCAGTCTGTCTTAAATTACAGATGGAGAATGAAACCACATGTAAATGAGCTTAATGAAACCCCTAAAAGAATGAAGCAAACTTCCAGTCCATAAATTGATTTGGAGATATATATGGTAGGCCTATTTACAATGATTACTACAAACCCATTCAAATGCATCATGATATTTATAAAAAGAAACTCTTACAACTGAATTTTGACACCCCAACTACAAACATACCTTTGCTGCTCCTTCAGTTTTCAATATTTTGACTAAGTAGATTTTTGTACCTTTACAGTGTTGCAAAAACACTCTTACTGAAAACTGTTGCTATAGAAGAATTATAACAATGAAACCTCCTTAAATGATGAAAGTATGTCTCACTTCAAATCCTTACTGCATAACTAAGAAGAACCAATGACAACAAATTCCCAGAAGTATGCCACAATAGAGTGCATTGATTATGTCCCTTATTGCTTGATACTACAAAAGATTAAGCAAGAAGAGGGGCTAAGAAAATATCTATATTGGTTTGCTACAAAGGTTGTTTGCTTTAGGTATATGTTACTTCTAGTTGCATGCATGTTCAATGATATGCTTTATACTAATGCAACAACACATATTTAGAACTAGAATTTTTGTACGATTATTCATAATTGTAAACATACCTCTATCTATTCAATACGCTGCCCTAGAGTCATCTTAGTCTTGTTGCTACAGTCTACCTCTATCAGAATCTTGAGAAATATGACTTGTTTAAACTTTCATGCTCACATAGATCTAAAGGCAATAGCTAATCAACTTGCAAGTTGCAGGATGGTATAATGAATCAGTTCTCTCTCAAAGAGGCCATAGTTATGTTAATGACAAGGTTATCATGCTTAAGTCAGCGAGCAAGTTCAACATGCCATAATGTTCAGATATGAGCCTTCCAAATAATATTAACCAAGTCTGCATAGTTACTACAACTTTCACCAACAGGAATATACTATAATTTCACTGCAACAATGATCTTCAAGGAGGCTGAGAGATTATGTAAAATGACCATCGAGTGCCCAATGTTGACTAATCAAGCCTTCCTCTACTCAGATTATCGATAACCTTGTTTTAAGGATATCTCCAACATAACCGTAATATGTCTCTTGAGATCAATATGATCATTCTTTAACTTTTCTCTTACGTAATCCCTCAACCTTATTCCTGCAGCAAGTCAGATGATTTGATCCTTCAACCAAGGCATCATAGTGACGTAACCCTATCGCAGAAAATTTCTATCTTCAAAGCGAAATATCCTTCCAAAACCAGAGGCACTGATAGAGAGAATAGGTGCTGAACAATTCATACTAATCAATATCATGGTGATCATTCTCATAATTTTATGGAGTAATTTTATATTTCGGGACCCTTCTGAAATATTTTTTTCTCTAGGATTTGGTACTCTTGATCGATGCCTAAGACTGTAACTTCTTAGGAAAGAATCTCAGCTTGAAAAGTAATGATAGAATGAATGCAAGCCTATGCCTATAATCTAAAGTATTCTAGATATCTTAGATAGATATCTCCCGTGCTTGATCAATCCTTTAGAGATGAGAATATTACTTCAAAAAAAGATTTGTAGAGGATTGAACTTACCTCTAGGGATCATAGAAAATATATTTACAGAAGCTTACGATGATGACACAATCTTAAGCTTGCTGAGTAGGACTGCTATAAAGTTCAGGAACATACCTTTATGTCTTCCAACTTTTGGCTGTGATAGTTGAATATCTTTAGGATTGGTGCCCATGTTATTGATTAGGGCTTGAAGAAGGCCTTAAGAAATAACCCATATTTGAACTCTGACTTGATTTACCACAAAGAGATGGAGGTATCAATGAAATTCTTTAGTAATTGAAATCTATTTAAGCTTGGGATTGTCCTCACATGACTTTTGATACCATGTTAATTTTTAGCTAAGATGTTATTTTCTTAGGTTAGATATTTCATTCAACCATATGCCCATTAATCCATTTACCAATTACATTAGACATTATATAAAAATAACTGACGAAAGAACAAAAATGATAGATGCACAAGACAAGCCAAGACAGAAAGACACGAGAATATGGCTCAAGCCACAGAAAAATCCCAAGATGGGGAAAACCCTTGATCAAATCTTATTATTATTATCATCAAATGTTCAATGGAGAAAGGGAGAGTACAATGATATAAAATAACTTTCAAATATGAAGATTAAGCATCACTTCTCTTAGATCCATCCAATCCTATAATATGGGTAGTGTGTTCATAGAGGAAAAATTATTTTGTTGTAGAAGATAGGTCTCGTTAGGGCAACAACAATCCACTCCTTTCTAAGTTGACTGATCCAAAAATCCTCCTTTCTACTGCGACCTTCCTTATTTCACATGATGATCCATTTCACTGGCTTAAGGAGCTAGTTAATGACCACATTAAAGTCATCGTTGATATTATCTCAGTGGTTTTGGATTAGGGCTTCTTAAACATGCTGCCCCAGCCCTTGAATATCTGCAAATAGTGTGACCTTTTTCTTCTTACAACGACTCTATTATTTGTAGTAGTCCTCTCGAAAAGAGGAATTCAATGCCACAATTATCTTCCCTAAAGGAGCCGTTCAAAGTGGAATTTGGCCCTAGTTTCCATTTCTAACAAAAATAA
Source organism: Pinus taeda (assembly GCA_000404065.3). Lineage (NCBI taxonomy): Eukaryota > Viridiplantae > Streptophyta > Pinopsida > Pinales > Pinaceae > Pinus > Pinus taeda. The sequence goes on from APFE030834128.1 coordinate 16,594, forward strand.
CCATCAATATTTTTTTCTATAATTTTGGGATGAATTCACAATAGTATGCTAAAAGTGTCATTTCAATGTATGGAAACTAGGATATATAAATGTGAGATATATACTCTACGTATTTGGGTTATCTCCTTTTCAAATCTAAGCTTTTTTAGGCTACATGTTAATTTTTTGAACTTTGAACTTTGAAGAAATTCTTAAATGGACTTCGTAAATACTTGAACGAATGGACTTTTGAAGGCAGTGGTACCATAAATTGTGTTATTTCAAAGATTTGACTTCCATATTTTCACAAAATACAATGTCCTCAATAAATACTTATATGTATAGATACTTATGTTTAGGATTATATATGTGTTGGAGCGGTTCCTTTATGTTTTACTATAATCTTGATCTTGACAAGCTTTAGCTGACTTTTTTCATCAATTGCTCATAGAATATGTAAAAGGAAATGATTGCAAAAATGTAGAAAAAATTACATTTATTCTGATTTATTTTTGTTGTTGTTCATAACAAGATAATCATGTTGTAGGAATGAGTTATCCTACAGTCTGTTTCAATTTGTGGATTGTTTTTCCTCCCATTTTTTTACAAGGATGTAGATTTAATTTTCATGTTGATGGTTTTTCCATGTATCTTATGTAGCCCCAAATGTTGGTAATGGAGCGAATCTTGAGAAGTAGTCGTGGACACAGACTCTATCAGAGGTTAATGTTACAATACCACTTCCACTTAGTATTAGAAATTTTTTAATGGTCTGTGACATAAAGAAGAGTTATTTAATGACAAGGTTGAAAGGGAAATCTCATGTCTTAGTTGTAAGTGATTTATTTGTGTTTCTTAGCTGTAAGTCATCTGTTTGATTTTGAGCTTTATCAGATCAATTATTTCACTAATCCAATACACATGGCCTGTTTTTCTGACCTGATGTTAGTTACTTGACATGGTTGATATAAAATTAAATTCTAGGCCACTTTAATTTTAAGTCCGATATTTTATTGATTAAAAGGATTTTCATATTTTTATTGGTTTACTTGGAGCTTGATTTAAAAAAGTTTTGTAAATTCCACGTGGATTTTATTTTTTCAGGGTGAGCTCTTTGCACAAGTAAGGTCAGATGAGTCCTAGAACATATGTATACAACAAGCACATCCTTGGCCTTTGTTGTGTATATGTTATTCTTTATATCACTAATGAATGGTTATTGATTGATGTAAAATAGAGGATGGGAAGGTCCTGCCAATTCTCTTGACAAAACAAAATCAAATGGAGTGGTAGAATTGTGTTTTAAAGGGTGAGCCATAAATCAATACTTGAAAGGTAGAACTTGAGAATAGAAAGCTATCTGATTTGGATCTAGAGACACAACATACCATGGAAAAAAAATGATGGTATTGATGAGTCTCTCCTGCAAATAAGCTCTAACTGTTAGACAACCACCCAAATTTTAATTATCTGCAATGACAATACTGACTCTAGCTTTATTTGTATGAATAATGACTTTGGCCATTTGATGGGCCTAGGTATTGCAACAATAATGCTGCAACTCCCAGGACTACCATCTTTACTTATCAACCCAGGGTTTGTACAAACTTGGAGGTGGCAGTGCTATATGCACAAGTAGAAGCGAAGGTCCTACCTGTTGTCACTATTTGTCTAGCAAGAGACCCCAGTGGCTGCAAGCCAAACTTCTATAGAGTTAGAAGAAGCTTAATTCTTTGATGGAAGGGAAGAAAACTTATTCTAAGAGAGAGCTACTCTACTGCAGTAATGAAGAAAACAACATGAAATGCTAAAATTACACCATAACCTAACTAACCAATTAAACATCTATGCTAAGCAAAATTTCTAAATCAACACTAACCTAATGCTAATTATCTAAGTTGTAGAAGTAAAGAACATCAAAACTACACTAAGGTGTAATAAAGAAACTTAGGCTAAATCGGGTTTCAAGTGGAAAAAGCAATCGAAGCTCGAAATAAGTGAAAGGAGGACATGAGGGAGCAACAGTGCATAAGAACTGTTGGATCAGTCGGGTGAAAGGCAAATGAATGAAGATGATTGGATCGTAGGAGGTTACGTAGATAGATGGGCGAATAGGGTTAACTAACATGATGGACGACTGAGATTATATCTCGGAGGCTAAGTCAAGAGATGGATAGACAAGATTAATCGGCAGATGGATGACGAAGATTAGATCCCGGGAAAAAGAAACGTGTGGAAATGACGGAGCGGGTTTAGAGGGCGGTAAGCTGTTTATCATGCGCCCTCAAATATGTAAGTGTTTTTCTAAAATTTTGCGCGATTAGCCTAACTAGGCGACACGTAGCACAGATAAATCACTCTCATCGCGTGCCCTAGGGTGGATAACGATTAGACAGAAATCCACGTGATATCGTGTGATAGTCGTTGGATTAGGCGGGGTTGATCAATGGTAGAGATCAGCCAAGCTAGTTGTTGATCGGGTGAAGTGACAACCATCAGATCAGGCAAGGTAGATTGATGGTGGGGATTTAAAGCACCTAAAGGTGTGGAGGTGATGCGATGGCCGTCAGATGAGGCGAGGCAGATCGACGACGGGGACTTAAAGTTCATAAAGTGAGTGGTGGACTCCACGTGAGGCAACAATTGGAGAAAATAGTGAATCGAATGGTGATTATGAAGGTTTGTTGGTGATTAGATGACGATGAAGTGATGGATGAGGAACTCACTGGAGGCAGTTCCAAATGAAAATGATAGAGAGAACCAGTGCGGGTGAACAAAAAAATGCTTTAAATAATGAACTCCATAGCCCATGTGAGAACCAAAGACCTGTGTTTTTGGGGCTGTTGAAGGGTCTCTGCCTCAAGTCATGGTCTCAAAGGGAGGAGATGAGGCCGAGACACCTGCGCACAACCTGGTAGTAATATTTTCCTCTAACCAATCTGTGAAATAAAAAAAACACAAATGGAAGTAAACTTAAATCCAATGCAACTACTGAGGCAAATGAGTAGAAATAGGAAGCTATTCAGACAAATGAATAGAATTAGAAAACTACTTGAGCAGATGAATCAGAAAACCATGAAACTACTTAAGAAAATAAACAGAACATAACTCTTACGCTAGTAGATATGTACAATGAAGAGGAGCTTTGACTGCTTGGGTTGGGCCCTAACTCATGAGCTTCAACCCTTAGAGTTAACTCAGAGCTGGCTTAAACATAACTCATTCTTCTTAGGAAAAACCATGGATTACAGAGCAAACTGTCACAAGTCTTTGCAACTCAGAAATAAAATAGAGTTTTACAATAGAAGTCCAAATCCTAATGAGGTCCTAAGCCTCTCTATTTATACATATGAAGTCTCTAACGACTTCCTTCCCATTAGGGAGGCTTGGCTCCCAACTTAAGATAAATTATTTTCTATCCTTTTCACATGCTCGACTGTCTTCTAGTCTTCAAAGTGATGGTTGTGTGCACTCCAAGCTGATGGTGGAATATCTGAATGGAGGGGTAGTAAATGAGGAGGATCTACCTCCTATAGTTACTCTCCCTTGTCCCATTCTAGTTTTACCCAAGGTCTTTGCCATAGTTCCTTGCATTTATCCTTTTATCCTTTATCTTTGCCATAGTTCCTTGCATTCATCCCTTATTCCTGCATTACATGAACATTAGACCACAAACCTAAATATCCAACTGTAACTCATTTCGTAAACAAAAATATAATCAAAAGTATGCAATAAATTGTGAGAATAGTTGGTTTTACTAAGCTAGGAGATGAATTAAGGCCAATTTAGGCCCATATAATTACTCAATAATGAGGCTCATCACCATTTTCCTATTCGTTTCCTGTGAATGATTTTGATTTTCAAACTCCAACTAGTTTGTTGTTAAACTAATTAAAGCTTTGATGACAAACATATATTTTTCAAAGCTCTTTTATAAATCTATTTTCTTGAGAAAATTTGACTTTTTACTTTAGGTACTGTAGATTGCTACTGTGTGACATATGCTATGATATAATTTCTTGGATAAATAGACAGAGGTGTTGTACAACGTAGTCTTTTTTAAATCTAAATAAACAGAATTTCCAAATACAAAGTTTATTAATTAAGAACATCTTTTAGACTTCTTAGCTAAGTTATGATTATATTTTAGTAGGGGATTTTGTGTACACTGAGATTGTGTTGTTTCTTTGGTTTCTGTCAAGTAACAATGGTTAATAAGGAATGTGTTCTTAAGTAGGCACACATCTTATTTTACTATTGACATGGATCTCCATGGTTTTTAGGCATGGCAACAAAAGTGTAGATGTCTGTGGGATCTCAAAAGTCCTTGTTGGATGAATTTAATACTAGTGATGATTTTGATTCCTTGTCAGATAAATAATGTCACAAGTCAAATTCAAATAAAGAGAAGCAACTCAAGAATGAAAGTGAAGCTATTGCTTTCTATCCAAGTCAATTTTTTTTATTTGTTGGTTGTTGTCATGTTTTGAGTGTAGACTTGTGAAATTCCAAATGATATATATAATTTTTTTTATCCTATGTCGTTCATGGTTTCTAAAGATTCGTGTTAGATTTTCACAGAATTTTAGATATCATTAAGATATCTAAATACCCAACAACAACAACATTGATATTTTTCTCTCACTCAACCTATAACATATTGCATCTATCTTCATCAATGCTCTTCTTCCATATGCTATCCACTTATGACATTTCCTTTGCAATATTTGATGCATTTGCTAATTATAGGTCATTTATAGGTTATAGATGTCTTCAGAGTTTCACTTCTAATTGAGTATTCAACTAAACATATTGATTCTCTTATACATAATTTTTTTTCCCTCCACCCATTTTCATAACTTCCATAACCATTAGGTAGGTACCTGCAACTTCGATGCTGCTTTGCTTGTTTAGTAAAAGATTGTCGAGACTTTATTTTATTGAAAATTGTAGAATTTACAATTTATGAAGTTTCAAGGTCTAATTTTTAAAAGTATAATTCTTTAAAGGGTGCTAGCTCAATCGAAGAGCACCTTCTTTACAAGCAGGAGGTTGGTGGTTCGATTCCATTGTGCCTTGATATCCATATGGAATGGCGACGATCATTGTTTGGTGATAGAGGCTCATTTTCCCATCACCAATGAGCTTATGATGACATTTTTGACCCTCACCAAAATATGAAATGGTGATGGTCAACAAATGCCACCATATATACACATCAATAATGACAACCATGAATGGTCCGTAACCATAAATTGTTGTTGTTGATATGAAATGATGATGATCATTGTCCGTCATTATAGTCATTACTTGTGACGGACCTTGAATGTCACCACAAAACCTATACTTTTGGAAATACATATTTTGGTGACGGTCAACAAATGTCACCATATATATGCACCAACAGTGACGACCATGAAATATCCATCACAATAAATCATTGTTGTTCATATGAAATGGTGATGGTCACTATCCATCATTATAATCAATATTTGTGACGAACCTTTAATTTCACCATAACACTTATACCTTATGCGACGCCACCTTTGGTGATGTTCAGTTTTTGGTGACTGAGACTATGGTCCATCACCATTACTCATATGAAATGGTGATGGTCACTATCCATCATTATAAATCATTATTGGTGACAAACTTTGAATGTCACCAAAAAACTTATACTTTTGGCGACGCCACCTTTGGTGACGAAGGCTCTTTTGACCATCACCAATGAGCTTATGGTGACATTTTTCACCTCTCACCAATGTCATTTTTTCTTGTAGTGTTGGTATTCCTCCTCCTCCAAATCGACCACTTTCTCTGGCTGTTTATCTTTTTTCTCTTTCTGTCTCAACTCTAGGTTCTTCCTTGGTGAATGTCTCAATGGCATCAACTTCTTCTGTTTTTATTTGGCAGTAGATTTCTTCGGCCTAGGTGACCTCGATGCCATAGGCACAGGGGTTGTAGCTTCCATACATGATATCTCAGGGGTCCCTGCGTCAGAGATGGCAGCTTCAGAACTCATGGATTATGCGGGGTTTGTGGTAGTCATTTGCTGGAGAATGACCTTCTGGTTCCACTCAGGTAAGGCTACAAATGCTGGCATGACACAAAATCCTCCCAAAATTTTCGACTTATAAGATTCAAATAACAAAGTGCCCAAACAATTCGCAGAATGCAAAGTGTTCTTCGGTGGACCAACATGCACAATTTATAGGAGGTTTTGAATTCAAATCCAATTGTCTCCCCCAATTTATGATCCTTAATGCATCTTTGGCTGTATATCTCGAAATATTTTCGCTATAAATGGTACCTACTCACTCCTCTTAACTGATTTTTGGCCATCAAATCATGAATAGTAACTCCAACGATTACTTTTGGACCCATCTACGTAGCACCATCCTCCATGGTGCAACTCCTCTAACGCAACTTCACCTGTCACACTCCTGACGTCCGTCATGCAGCCTCCATACCATGTTTTCCACTTCTTCGAGCAATGTAGTTTATAGTCCTACAATCCCTTGCAACTGCTTAGATTATTAAGACTATCCTGCTTCCATAGAGTCATTGCACAGGGGCAAGATCCCCTGTGTACAACTTCAGCCTACTTTCGTTCACTTTTCCAGGGAATGGTTACCCATTCAGCTTCGCGAGTTGAACTATGCCACCATCCGTCATCTCTTTAATAACATATGGTCCAAACCAGTGCATTTAAAACTTTCCTTGAACTGTCGTGAACTTGCTGTTATACAACAACACTAAATAATCTACCTTTAACATGCGCAACTTAATATGCCGATCCTGCCATGCCTTTTCGTGTTCCTTTTGCACTTGTTGGTGAAATCTGATAAGAGAGAGGTCTTCTTCTAACTCCATGATCTGCACGATCCATTCCTCCAAGGTCTCATGATCTTCCATTTCTATCAATGCTACAATTCATAACCTTGGGACAATATATTCCATAGGCATTACTACTTCAATCCCAAAGACCAGTCTAACTGGTGTTTGGCCTGTCAACTTCTTGTAGGTCGTCCTATAAGCCCATAAAATAATAGGTACACACATGTCCTAGTCATTCCTTTGCACGTTGCAGACCTTCGTCAATACATTCTCCAAAATCTTGTTAAAAGATTCCACCGTTCCTTTCGCCTGGGGGTGATAGGGTGTGCTCTTCTGATTATACACCTGGAATTCTTCAAGCATCACAATAATTGTTTCATGCAAGAAATATGTACCCCTATCACTCATCAATATCTTAGGGCATCCAAACCTTGTTAAGACATATTCAAATAAAAAATTCACGGCAGTGGCCGTTGTACAATCCTTCACTGGCTGCGCCTCTGCCCACCTGGTTAAATACTCTGTTGCAGTAATGATGTACCGCATACCCGTCTTCTTAACTAGTGGTTGTATTGGGCGTATAAATTCAATAACCCATTTATTAAATACCTGCAACGAAACTAGAGGATTTAAGGGAAATTCATCCCTTTGCGAAGGCTTCCCTGTCCTTTGGCAACCATCGCATGCCTTGCAGTATGACTTAAAATCCTTGTGTGATGTCGGCCACCATAATCCAACATGCAAAATCTTCTGTGTTGTTGCTTTCCTTACATAGTGACCTCCTGCCACTCCTCCATGGGCTTCAACTAGGATACTAGGGCGTTCAAACTCTGGAACATACCTTCGTAGTATCTCATATGTTCCCATATTATACAAATGACCTGCAATCACTGAAAAATCCACAGTGAAAACTACTAACTCCTTCTTCTATTGAGTGGAATAACCTTCCAGAGTTGTTCCCATTGTTGAAAATTGAATGATATTGGTAAAATGATTGTCCGTGATGCACACCGAAAAGAGCTGCAAATCTAGCAATTCTTCCCCTAGACTACTTGGTTCCTCACCTATTTCAATCCTAGATAGATGTGATCGACCTGCATTCAGTATTCCAGGCTTCACAATTACTTCAAAGTCATATTCTTGAAACAATAGTAACCATCATCATATCTCCCCCCCAACATAGGCTTATTGACCAGGTACTTAAGTGCGGAGTGATCTGGATACATTTTAAAGTTTCTTCCCAATAAATAATGCCTGAAATTATGCAGTGCGTAGGCCATCACCAACCCTTCATGCTCTGTAGTGGAGTAACTCTTCTCAGCTTTGGATAACTTTCTGCTCATGAAGGCTATCAGATGATCAATCTCTCCTTCACTTGCCTATGTTAATACTTCCCCTAGTGCAATACAAGATGCATCAACATGCACATGGAACTCCTTCTTCTAGTCTAGAAACACCAAAATAGGCATTGTCACCATTTTTTCCTTCAAGACATCAAAACTGCACTAACAATCTTCATCCCAACAAAACATCACATCTTTCATCAACAATTTCTCCATTGGAGTGGTTGTCTGAGCATATGCTTTATCAAAAAATCCTGTCATACCCAATGTGTCCCAATGTCTCGCGCAATTATTTCACATTCCTAGGAGCTTCCAAATTTACAATTACAACGATCTTCACAGGGTCCACCATCAATCCAAGCTTACGTACAACATGGCCGAGAAAAATCCCAAAGGGCACAGAGAATATACACTTCTTCAAGTTCAGTGCGATCTGATACCTTCAACATGTATCCAACATGAGGCGTAGACTCACAACATAGAGCTTCACCAAGCCAAACATAGTCCAATCTTCAAAATACACCGACAGGAATTTATGAATAAACTCCTTGAGCGCCGCGATCACAAACCAGGAAAATATTGCATGCACATTGTTCAATCTGAATGGCATAACTGTATATTGGAAGCACCCCCACTCAGTCATGAAGGTTGTTTTTATTTGATCTTCTAGCATGATCTTTATTTGATGATATCTCAAAAAACCATCAGTAAACGAATACGCCTCCTATCCGCCAACATTCTCTAATACTTTGTTAGTAAATGGTGTGAGAAACGGATCATGCACATAGGCATATTCAACTTCTACAGATCTATGCATACATGGATATCTCCTTTCTATTTCTTTTCTTGGACCACCATTGGGCTTACCCAATCTAATTCTTCTACATTCTCAATAATACTGACATCCAACATCTTATCCAGTTCCTGACGCACCTTCTCTTTATATTTTGAATTCATCCAATATGGTCGCTGCTTAACAGGCTTCACATCTGGCTTCAATGTGATCTTCATAACACCTAAATCCATGATGATCCCTTTCAAATCTGAAAAAATCGTCGGGAACAAATCTTGGTACTCATGCAACAACTCAGCTACCATATCAATCGTATCTTTGTCCCAATAGTCTCCTATCTTTGCGAACTTAGGTTCTTCTTCAAATCCAATGTTTACTTTTCACGTTTTCAATGGCTCTGATATGTCTAGGTTTGCCACCTTCAATCCTTTGACTTCACACTGTACTTTCGTTTCTAGAATGGTAATATTCCTTGAATCATCCTCTTCTTCGTCAACAGTCACATTATAATATTCCAATGCATGGCGCAACTTTGTACTCTAATCTGGCTGATTCCATTCTAATGGTTCCTTTGGTGTTCTAAATATAACTACTTTTATTTATTGTAGCGCCTCATCAATGCTCTCAAAACCATCCTCAAAGTTGAAATGTAATAGAAAAATCTCCCTTAAGATGTCTCACTCAGTTGTTCCATGGCAAAGTTTCATTTCCATATACTAGTTCATTGGGATGGTATCTAATGTATGATAGAAAATATGCACCCATTCTCGTTGTGGTTCTGTTCCCCATACCTTAATCCATCGTGCCAAATGATCACGTGGATTAACCTTCCCGCTGTATTTTTGTATCATTCTAGTATTAGTATATCCAAGCCTTAACTTCATCATTCTCCTATATTCTTTCCATCCAACGAATTTCTCCTTGTGCATACCCCACCAATGGGTAGGCATAGCACGCAACACCAATTCCAGTGCCTAGAATTGATTCGCTTCTGATATGTCCCTTTCAAATTCCTCCAAAAACAGTTCCACATTAGTCAAACCATCATAATGCGGAAGGTTTCTTACCTTAGTCAAGGCACACCTCAACGATTTGGTCATCATATTGCAGTGGAGCGTAGATACTTCATGTAACTGATTCGGCCAGTGTTGAAGCTCTTCATTCGAATCTGAGCTGCAGGAGCTATCCCTGTCCCACACAATTCATCCATCAACTATAAGATTGATCCAATCCTCATCTTGCACTATTATCTTGTATATCTGGTCCATATCATCATCACTTTCTACATAGTCGCGGACAGGTTCGGTATAACATGCTCCTTTTGCAGGGTCTAGTGGCACTACCACCTTGAGTGACTTCCTCTCAAACGTCATCTTCTGCTTCTCCAAGTTGATTACCTCATTCATATAAATAGCCCAGCCAATCCCTAGTAGCACGGGGTAAGGGTTACTATCATCCACTATTTCAATGACCTCAAAGTTAGCCAATGCACTCGCACCCTCAATGTCCACCGTCACACCATATATGCACCCCATTGGAATAATATTCTATTGGTTCGCCATGCAAAACTGAATAGGAGACCATTGTAGTGCAGGTCTCCCCATCCTTTCCCACGCCTACTTGGGCAGGGCATTTGAATTAGAACCCAGATCCAAGATTACCTGGTCCATTTTGTATTCACCTATTTGCGTAGTTAGCCTCATCTCCTGCCCCATGCACGGCTTATGCTTACAAATATTTCTTACTGTGCAATGTTCAGGAGTCTTTTATTTATTTGCACACTTTTCTATCAACTCTTGAAATCCTTCTCCTACTTTCTGATCACGCAATAACTTCATACAAGTCTTTAGAAAAGTAGCTAGTACTGAAGGATCTACTTCTTGTGTCACACTAGTCTCTAGAATTTTCTCATGACTCCCTGAGGTGGAGGACTCAATGAAGTTCTTCTTTTCTTCCATGAAGGTTTCTTTAGCGTGATTAAGATCAAAATCTACTTCCTTCTCAACAATCTTGCGCACCCATCCATCTTCCTCAGGCTTCTTACCTTTATCTACACTACTTGTCATACCACTTCTCAGCACGATATCTCTGATCTTCTTCGTGGGGCTCAACCCTCATCACTTGAATGTTCTTCGTAGGCTGCTGGGGCTGTGCCTTCTTTTCTTGCATCTTTTTCATAAGGACCAGAAATTCCTCTATGACATGGTCAAACTATCGGCAATATTGACATGATGGAAGCATGGAGTTTGTACAATCTTGCGCAAAATGCCATGCTTCGCCACATTTATAGCAGATAACATGCCCATGCCCCCAACCTAGTCTAACACTTCTTCCTCGTCCTCATTCTTGGAATTCTCCACATGCTACTCCTGCATCTTGATCTTGAGTCCGATTCTCTGCCTGCATCCTGTTGGTAGGGGTTCTATCCATCATCAGCTCATAACTCCTACAATGGCATTCATCGTGTCTTACAGACTTATAGAAATTGTAAAACAACTGCTGAGGGGTCTGACTTTTGTAATAAATGGCAATTATCAGTGGCATGCTATCCTGTAACTTGACAAATAGTGCACCATAGTGCAACTCCCGCACTCGTCCCAACATTATTCTCTGGTTTTAGGGGAACATTCCCTCCCCCTATAATATAGTTCTTATAGACTCATAAATGATCCTTATCATGTCCATGGCTCTTACATTTTAGACACCAGACCTCACTGTGCACCTCTGGTTGAGCTCCCTTACCTTTCTTCAAGCTCTGCAACTCCAAGTGCAGGCTTTCCAGCTGTGAATGGATCTGTTGCACCCCAATATTTGTATCTTGTATAGGTGACACATCCAGCCTCATCATGATCTCCAAGGCTTCTGCTCGGGTTTATATCTTGTGCTGTGATAGAGGTATTCTTAAATGTGGCAAGAGCGATGCTATAAACCAGTCGTGATGTTGGGAATAAGATATTATCATATTAACCCACATGATCAGGCAATTCAACCTCTGATCAAAATCGCAATGTGTCTCATCTATCTTTTGTCGAATTTCCTTAAATTCAATTACTAACTATGCCTCTGACTTAGGCTTACTAAACTCTTTGTTCAAAGTTAGCTGGGTATCTTCCAACATCGTGTTGGGGTTATCAGTGAAGTACTTGATATACCATGTTAGTGCGCGATCTTGTAATGTTGTAACCAACTGTGCTTTCTGAATATTATTGTCTATAATCCGCTATGCTATCCAAACAACTCCTACGACAAACCAATTTTTTTTTGGATCTTCACTCCATGTTCCTTTAAAAATTTCCATCTTCATCGCGTTCGCCATGTTGAATGGTGGAAATGGAGGGGGTGAAGATGTAGGTGTATGAGGTAGAGGTGGAGGTGGAGTGGATGGATGAAGTATCCTTGGAATACCCTACGTAATTAACTAAACTGCACTTCGTAGCGTTGTCAACACCGCCCCTTCGTTGTCACTTGAAGGGGGTTCAATGAGTGGACTATATTCTGGATTGGATCCTTAGTTTCTTCTAAAGAATCTCCCACTTTGGTGTAGCACCAAACATCAAGGTAACTGCATAACCCTATTTTCACATAACAACATTTTAATTGCATTCTTTAATGACTTTAGATACTTACCTCATGGTCCTTTAAAGATCCTTTGTTCTGCTTCGCTATAACTGATATTCTTGTCAATCGTGAAATAAGTCACAAAGCTTCCCAATGTGCGATCAATCTAGTGATCCACAACCCGCGCGATATTGCTTTCTGATGCTTCCAGATGTCACACCAGCTCAGGAGTCCACACTATAGGACCGTTAAGCCTCCACGTCCCTTATATATCATTCAATTTAGTGATCCAAATTTAAAGAGGAATGCAACAAATTACAGAGATAATCATAAACACAAAGATGTAGCGGAAATAATACTTCATTTCATTAATGGTAAAATATTGAAATATGCTTACAAATAGGAATGGAAATAAACCAGCTAGGGTGATGGTAGCTTATCTCTTAGAAGAGATGTGGCAACTACATGCCTCTGAACTGCCTTACAATGAGGCTCAAGGGTCTTTTTATTATTGAACAATAAGAGAAAACCCTACATAACCAAAACCCTAACCCGAGGAGATGTAGCACCAAGAGTTTATGGGGCTTGTTGGGGTGAGCTGGACAACCAACTTCCCAAGGTCGTGAATTGGTCATATTATCTCTATTTGATGCTCATGATAGCTCGTTGAAAACATCTCTCCAAGGAATACGATGGAAATTTTAATTCTAGGTAGTTAATCATTGGTCGGTAGATTTGTAGAAAAACGTTGTTTAGGGCGTCAAAACGGCTCTGAAAGTTTAGGACCCGAAAAACTGCTAAAAATAGTAAACTGTTCTACAATTAAGGAAACTTAAAAACTAAAACAAGCAATGGTGGGGGTTCAAGTGGAATTGGTGGGTGGCCACCAATATCCACCTGGATCATTCCTCCCCCCTTAGGAAGAAATGGTCCCCTTTTCGTTGAGTTCCTCCATGAGATGAGGGAACTTCTGCTGAACTTGGTCCTTGGTGAAGGAGTTAGCCTGCTTTGACAACTCGATATAGTTGGATATTCTACTAGCGAGTGTGATTGATCTGTGTGTCCATGATCTGATCAGTTGCAGCTTGTTCCATGCAATATGGATTTAACTATATGGGTGTGAGTTGTTCTGCAATGTCAGATGTGTCTAGTAATGGTGGAAAGTATGGCTGAAGGTGGTCCACATTGAACACTGGGTGTAGGCCAAGGAATAAGGGAATGGTGAGCTCAAATGCATTGTCTCCCACAACCTTGGTAATGGTGTAAGGACCATATCAGAGTGGTCTGAGTTTCCAATAGGCTCCGGTAAGGCATTCCTTTCGAAAATGCAACCAGACTTTGTCACTAACCTAAAACTTGTGTGGCACCCAATGTTGATCATGTCGCTGCTTGTACTTGGCATTTGATTTCTCCAAAATGTCATGGACCTGCTGGAAAATATGTTGGATGTGCTCAAAGAAGCTGTTTGCCTTATCTGTTTCGGACTGGACATGAGCTGAATCTGTGTGAGTAGCTGCAAATGGCATGGCCACATCAATGGGACACAGTGGCTAGAATCCCAAGCCCACCTGAAAAGGGGTGTGGCTAATCGAGCTGTGGAGAGCCCGGTTGTAACTATGCTAAACATAGGGGAGGCTCTCATCCTATGTGCGTGGATGCTTTGAGTTGTGCATGTGCAAAATGTGTACAATCATCCTGTTGACAACCTCTGTCTGGCCATCAGTTTGAGGATGGAAGGTTGTGGACTTAGTGAGTTTGGTGTCCAACATCGACTAGAGACTAGACCAAAATGTACTAAGGAACCTGTTGTCCCAATCTGAGATGATAGACTGTGGGATCCCAAAGTGTACCCACTCTCATTCAAAGAAGAATTTAGCAGTGGCTTCTGCTATGATATTCTTCTTGTAGGTCGCCATAATGGCCATCTTCGAGAACCTGTCGACGACCACAAAAACACAGTCATTTCCATGCTTAGTGGAAGGAAAGCTTGACATGTAATCCATGGAGATGGATTCCCAAGGTCAACTAGGGGGAGGCAGTGGGGTATAGAGGCCTTGCTTCTTGATGGTCAATTTGGCAATGGCAAAGGCACTGCATGATCTGATGTACTTCCCAACATCCTGTCGAAGATTTGGCCAATAGAAATACTTCTGCAATACTATCGCCGTTTTCTCAACCCCGAAATGCCCAACAACCCAACTGTAGTGTGCTTCCCAAATCATCTTGGCATGCTCGCTTGAAGGAACACAAAGGTGACCCAGGTGGCATAACAGGGCATCCTGGAGGTGAAAATTTGTAACATGCTGACCCTCCAAGAGTGTTTGGTATGTGTGGCCAAATTCTGGGTCGCTTTTGTAGGGAAGTGGCCAATCAAAAGTCTCGTGCCCACAAGAGTTGAGCATGGTGGTTAACGCCATGATTGGTGGTCGACTGAGGCAATCTGCAACATTATTGGTGTTTCCCTTCTTATACTTGATATTCAAATGGAATTTTTGCAGGTATGTGGACCACTTCTGATGGAAATCATTCTGCAATTTCCCTTGGGTCTGTATGAACTGCAGGGGTTGATGGTCTATGTGGATGACAATTTCCTTCCCCAAAATGTAATGCTTCCATTGTCGGCAGTCCTGCACAATGGAATAAATGTCTTTGTCATATGTGGGATACTTCCAGATTGTGTCTGAAAGTGTCTCACTGTGATATGCCACTAGATGCCCGTATTGAGTAAGGATTGCCCCAATAGCATAGTCAGAGGCATCTGTCTCAACCTAAAGTGGTTGTTGCAAGTCTGGTAATGCGAGCACTGGTGCCTTGCAGAGGCGATCTTTCAACTATGTGAATGCCTTCTGTTGAGATTCATACCAAAATAATTTTTCTTTTGCTCCTCCCTTGGTGACTTGAATCAATGGCCAAGTGATATGAGAAAATCCCAACACGAACCTGTGGTAGAAGTTGGCAAGATCTAGAAAGTTGTGAAGCTCTGTCAGAGTGGTTGGAGATAGCCAATCCCGAATGACTTGGATTTTGGCTGGATCCACATGCACCCCTTGTTCATCAATAATGTATCCTAGATACTGAACCTGGGTCACGCTAAAAGTACATTTTTCCAAATTGGCACATAACTTGTGTTGCCGCAGTGTTTGGAGAACCTGTCAGATGTGGTGGAGGTGCTCTTCCCAACTCTAGATAAATATCAGGATGTCATCCAAGTATACCACTACAAATGAGCTACCAAATGGCCACAAGATATCATCCGTTAGCCTCATGAAGGTTTCAGGAGCATTCGTCAATCCGAAAGGCATAATCAACCATTCGAAAAGGCCCTCCTTGGATTTGAAGGTAGTCTTCCACACATCAGAGGGTTTGATTGGTACCTGGTGATATCCTGACTTCAAATTGATCTTGCTGAAATATTTCCCCCCATTTAGTTGGTCCAGGAGGTTACCAATCTGTGGGATTGGGTACCTATTACGGACTGTGATCTTGTTCAACGCTTGATAGTCAATATAGAGTCTCCAAGTCCCATCCTTCTTTTGTAACAACACGATCGGGCTCCCACAGGGCGACGAACTCACATGGATATGACCTTCTTGCAGTAGCTCCTGAATCTGCCGATAAATTTGTCCATTGGGCAATGACGCACCTAGGGTCAGATCGATGGAGTGCTTGACCTGACAGTGCAAAGGAACCTTTGCGGGGGAGGTGAAGATGTCCTCATACTCCTCCATGACCTTGTCCATATGTAGTTGTCATGTAAAGGGGCCCTATCTAGAGGTTGTGGCGACCATCTTCTTCTTTCCTTGAGGGCGTATTAGCAGGAAAAAAATTTCTCGGTTTCGGAAATGAGCTTATTGCATTTTTTTCCAGTAACCAAAGAGATGGCGGTAGGTGGTGCAACCTCTGGTATCTTGTACAACTTATTTCCCAAAGTAACAATAACAACACGGGGCCTTGATTCATACACAGCATGTTACTTCCACATGTATTGTTGTTCTAATAATACACACAAACATCAAGGGGAGTAATGTCACACAATACCTCATCTGTGAAGGGCTTGATGTTGTATGGAAGGCGACACTGTTGGCTCATGCGAAGATCCTGTCCTTGGTGAAGCCACCCAATGGTGTATGGTTGTGGATGCGCTATGGTCAGTAAGCCCAGCTGCTTCACGACCTCTATCGAAATGAGGTTATTTTGGCTCTTGCTGTCAACAATGAACTATAGCAGGGAGCCCTTTAGCCACATATGGGAGTGGAAGAGACACTCCTCCTCCTCTGGATCTTCAGGTTCCTCCTTGTGGTGGCAATGGTGGCGTTGGGATTTGCATCAATAATTTTCTTCCCTTTGTCATTCCCCTTGTCGAGTTTTGACTTAGAGTCAGAACATGCATCTAATTCTAAAACCTTTAGCTTGGCCACCAGTGACTGCTTGGCCCGACACTCACTTGTGTTGTGAGTGGAGTTCTTATGGAACTCACACCACTTTCATGTGTCCTTTTTCAACTTCACGGCATTGTTCTTTGCTTACAACTTTGGTAGGTTGTCTTGGGTCACCCCGCCTTAGTTTTGTCCTTTGTTATGTGGTCTGGGGGCACCTTTCCCTTGCTTCGGATTCACAAATCCAAAGTCTCGCTGCTTCTGTTTAAACTTTTGCTCGACCTTCACAGCGTATCGGTATGCCGTGCAGAGTGAGGAGATGTTCAGGAATTCTATTTCTTCCTAGATGTACTTATGTAGGTAGTTTTGGTATTTGTGTACCAAATGCTACTCCGTATCCTTGATACCCAACTTTGTGTGAAGGGTATGGAAAATATTGGTAAACTCTAACACATCTTGGTCCCTTCCCTGCTGCAGTGTGGGCCACTTTATGTATTGATCCTCATAGCTTCCGACAGGGTAGTACTACTCCTTGATGGAATTTGGAATGAATTCCATGTGGGTGCGACTGAAAATAGTGAGCCTATACTTTCATCCTTCTACTCGCAGTAGGTTTCCCACCAATCCTTGACATGGGGGGTTGCTTTGAGAAGAGCGAAAATAATCTTTTCCCGACTGGAAAAATCATGAACAGAAAAATAAACCTCTAGCAGATTTAACCATTTATCAATGGCATCTGCATCTATTTGACCCTCGAATATGGGTATTTAAAAATTAACTTGTACCTTAAATGGTGTGGCGTTTCCAGAGTAGCTATTGGAAGCCGATGCATCGCCCTTGGGTAGCCGCTGAAGGATCTGGGAAAAGTTGTCCATCATCGCTTTCCTTTGTCGCTCAAGGGCTTCATCGAGCAAGATTTTGATAAGATCTCCTACCCCTTCATCTTTCTTTTCATCCGTCATGGGAGGCCATCGGGATTTGTGAGGCTGGTCTTGCAAAGGTTCGACCAGTTCAAGCTCTAACTCTTTATATCCCAACCTCATTGGGGACTTGCAAAGAAAAAAAGAGAAAAAAACAGACCGCTATGATACCAATGATCTGGATTTTAAGAGGAACAAAAATTATAGAGATAACCATAAACACAAAGATACAACAGAAATAATACTTCATTTCATTAATGGTAACATACTGAAATATGCTTACAAACAGGAATGGAAATAAACTAGCTAGGGCGATGGTAACTTATCTCTGAGAAGAGATGTGGTGGCTACATGCCTCTAAACTACCTTACAATGAGGCTCAAGGGCCTTTTTATTATTGAACAATAAGAGAAAACCCTAAACAACCAAAACCTTAACTCGAGGAGATGTAACACCAAGAGTTTATGGGTCCCGTTGGGGTGAGCTGGACAACCAACTTCCCGGGGTCGCGACTTGGTCATATTATCTTTGTTTGACGTGCATGATAGCCTGTTGGAAATATCTATCCGAGGACTAAGATGGAAAATATGATTTTAGACCAAAATCGCTGGCCGGTGGATTTCCAAAAAAACGTCATTTAGAGCCTCAAAACAGCTCCAGAAGTTTAGGACCCGAAAACTGCTAAAAATAGTAAACTATGCTACAATTAAGGAAACTGAAAAACTAAAAGAAGAAATGGTGGGGGTCCAAGTGGATCATTTAGACAACCACTTGTGTATCTCTTCAGGAAAGAAACAGAAGAACACGTTAGTCTCGTCTGTATACAAAATTATCTACAGCCACTACTCCTTGGATAACTTAGGGCTCCTGTTCTCTTGAGCCGCGAATGCGTGCAAGTTTCGATCAATCCACTTGTCAATATCTTTCTTAGTAGGGAACCATTTATCACACATCTCTTAGATAGATATCAGTCCCGAAAACCAAACCATTTGTTGGCTTAAGGGGGCCTAACCCAGGTTCAGAGTTGTTTGCGCCAACCAACAAAACCCTAACTGCCGGCCCTTTCGGCAACAACCTACATAGAGCAGGCTACAGTCTCACTCAAAGTAGTATTTGGAGATGCTAGAACCAGGTTTCTACATCCAGAGACAATGTGATAAGTGGTGTTGAGTTCTTACAACTCAGATCTGCCTTCGCGCAAATCGGTATCCTTCTATTTCTTGATACTGTAACTTGAGTAAAATAGATCCTAGACCTTCGTGAAGGTCTATGATTAGTCTTTATAGACTCCAAGGAAGTAGTCTATCTACGTTCGTGTACTAATTAATAACCCTATATCTACCTTTGTGCATATCTACTCGATTCATCAGAAGTCACCCTAGAATTAACCCTTAACTTCGCGAACACAGATAATTACCTACATACTTAGCTGCAGGGGTCTACACACTTAGCTACAAACTTACAAAGGCCTCCTGTGTACTCAACTGTAGGAGCCTTCCCCTTTCATCTAAGTACAGGAAGCATGGCCTTCCTTCTTTAGCACTTGCCCAAAACAATCTCTATCTGGACTTACTTATCCTTCGCTACCATTAGTTACCTCTTAGACTCACTATGACTCAACTATATATAGCTTTCTTCAATACAATGCCATGGTCTGCGGACCATGGGTGAGTCTCAAAACTGACCTATTTACTTATCCAAACAAGGGGCTAAGACCCCTTTGACTCCTATCTACCTGTGTGCTCCGCATCCACATTTTGCAGAGACTTTACATCTTTTACGAAAATTGGGTTAACTAACCCCAAAACTGATCGTAGGGACCCTATCCCGACAAGAAAAGATAGAACAAAAGAAGAAGGAAAGAAGATATAGATAAAGAGAGAAGAAGAAGAGAAAGGGTTCACAAGCAAGGATTTGCTTGGTGAATTTCTTATTTCATAGGTCCTCAAATGTAAGTCACTTAATGATGCCCTAATTTACACCTATGAATCTATTATTATCTATTGAGCTACCATATATTGTTCTACTTACATTAGGTGGTGCTAAGATACTATTGTAATCTCAAATATTGGTGATTGCTATATATGATTGTAATCACTCTAAATAAATATTATATTTGATTTTAGAAAAAACTAAAATAAGATAAAAATAAATGTATACATATCTGAACTTGAGCCTTTATAGGAGTTTAATGGTGACTAAATGAAAGACCATATAAACATCCATTTTCATGAAAATTAAAATTGTTCCATTGGGTTCCTCCATAATAAATGTTTTATCCCTCAACCTAAAATAAACATGAGGGGAAATCCACTTATTGTTTGCAAAACCCATCATGTTAGTGTCTACTACAAGTCTTGTGATATCATGTGATCCCATTTCTATAAAGTAATTGGGTCTTGAAAAGCACCCCCAAGGAAATAAGCCTACTAGCACAAACATACATAAACATATGGATGTGAATTGTGTATCCACCCCATCACAATTCAGAAGAATTTGACTCTTAAAAGAATAAGAACTTAAGAGATGGCGTATCTAGGTGTTGAATGTAGGAAAGAACCAATGGAAAAAATATACATTAGCATTGGTGCAATAAAAATATTGAAACTATGTCACATTCCATGATTGTGTAGTAGGGAACAAAATATTTGTGGGACTATAAAAACAATTATAGCCATTTATATATTACTATGTAATTGTTTTATACCTTGTAATTATTCATATCATTTTTATAGCCATCCATACACAAGGAAATGGTTCTATTCCATGCAATAGTTCTACTTGGATGCAAACCACTACTTTGGAGCCTATATCGTGACTTGAGAGTGGATTTTCACGTTGATATTGATGTGAATAAAGGAAGGGTAGGCCATATGCCTCTTTGGGTTTCATTTCTCCATAAGGATTTGGATCTAGCCTTGGTTTAGCATGGGTTTCACAAAGGCCATGTATTGAATGTGGGTAAAGGTCACATTGTTTGCAATAACATCCTATTTAATCATATATATTTCAAAACCACTCAATTTTTCATATTTGCGTAAAATATGGTATTCATTTATCTTAATTACATATGTGTAGGAGCAAACAAATGAAAATGTAGGATGCTCAAGCTCTTACTGGTTCCAACCATTCAATTCCACTACCATCTTGAGATTTTATAGGTTTTAGACTAAATTTAGAAGATATTATTGAATTTCAAGCCTTTTCTAATTTATGGACAAATTTTAGGTGAACTTGTTGAATTTTAGGCCTTCTATTTTGGTTATCTTTATTTTCAATAGCAATTCATGAGTTTTAGGTTTTTCAATAAGGCTTTCTCTTGCTTTTATAAATGGGAAAAATCTATAGAGACTTTGGTTTAATCGAAAGTTTAATCTTGAAACCATGGGAGTGAAATTTGTAAGAAATGAATATAAGTTTTTGGAGGGCCTTGGTTGGCATTATGATAACTTGGATGTTACAATAATGAAATATAGAAAATAAGCGACAATATTGTGACATCAGTAAATCCTTTCAATACCTAGATATGGAGACTAGAATTTTTGGTATTTACAATAGCATTTATTTGGAAAAATAATGTATGTAATGTAAAATTATGTTGACATAGAGAAAGGAAATGCCATAAGCAAATTTCACAATCTAATTGTAATGCTAGTATGCACACCCTATTATGTTAAATTACTAACATTGGGCTAGCAATATAATTTTTGTTGGGTATATGTTATATTATTTGAATGATTTACCCCATGTAGGCCCTATGTAATATACTTTGATATGGAGGAAAAGGAGGGTTGGAGCCCTTAGTTTGGGTTTTTTTTTTTTTTTGGCAATTTCGTCTCATTATAATGTTAGTTCAGTAAAAGAATCTTATTTGGGTCAAGAGATTATGGTTTTGGATGCCACAAGATCATATATATTCCATTGTTAATGATGAAATGAGATGATGATGATAAAATTTAGAGGTGTAACCCTAAAATAACCCTAAAAATTTTGTTGGTTTTCCCCATTAAGGATTTCCAAGGTAAATCTCCAGGTATTATTTTTTATTGTCATTGTTTACCTCTCTATTAATTTAGAATATATATGTGGATTGCTTTATTATAAAGGTTTAACACTTAAATTTGGTATCATAGAGGTTATTGTCTTCAGAGGGATGCCTTTGTTGCCAAGGATTCAATTATCTTGGGTTTGTGATAAACCTATTTCCAATGGGAGCTTTTTAGTGGTGATTCTTATGTTGGAAATGAATGACAAGTAGTTCAAAAATAGGGATTGATAAATTTAATGGGAAAAATGTTCAACCATGGAAGCTCAAGATGGAATATTGTTTGATAGACAAAGATTAGTTGGTCACTGTTGATATAGGTACTGCACCTACAAAAATGTCAACAAATGATTAATAAAAGTTGAATTAAAAGGAAAATAATATAATATAGTTTTGTCTTTAAAATTCAATATTATTGTGTGTTTTATGAGAAGCTACAACCAATGAATTATGGGATAAGTTAGGGGATTTTTGTTAATCTAAGTCCCTGGTAAACAAACTTTTGTTGTAGAAGAAACTATACAACTTTCAGATGAATGGTGGAGACTTAGTGACATAGGATTCAAATGGCTTCAATGTTGTGGTATGTTAGTTATTGTTTGTTGATATTAAGATTTATTATGAAGGTAATCATATTAGCTTATGGTTCTCTTTACTAGACTAATGTGATATTTTGGGTAGGGAGTAATGAAACTGCTTTAAGTTTTTATGATGTGGTGTCCCCCTTGTTATCAAAGGAAATGAGGTAGAAAAACATGGAAAGTTAAAGCGAAAATGCCTTTTATATAAAATGACATTCTCTCGATAGAAATAAAAATAAATCTTCAAGTGGGATATTTAAACCTAGAGGCAGATCTAAATCTGTAGGAAAATCCTTAAAGAAATGTTATAAATGTAGTAAACAAGGCAATTACCAAAATAATGGTAGATCCAAAAGTGTTGAGAGAAGTAAGGGATCTAATGATGGTCCCTCCATATAAGAGAAATCATCCTCAAAGGAAGGAGGGGGTGTGTACATGGATTCTTCAGGCACATATGTAGATCATGATGTATGATTGATAAACTTAGGTGCATCTTTTCATATGATTCCCCACAGGGAGTGGTTTTAAAAATATGAAAGATATTATGGAGTTGAGGTTTTCCTAGGAGATGTATTGATAGAAAAATCACAAGATGAGGAAAAATAAAGTTCATGCTCAAGGATGGAAGGATTAGAACACTCCATGGTGTTTAACACATTCCAAGGATGGTTGGGAACTTGAAAGATGAGTGATACATGTGTAAATATTATGTTTGAAAGGGAAACTTATAGGATGGTTTGAAGATAAATGGAGTTGTTGAGGGAAGTTTAGAATCAAACTCTATACAAGATGTTGGGAAGTGCATGGGTGGAATAGTTACATTGCTTATGAACATGAAAATGAAGAAGCCAAAACTCCTATTGTCTTTAGAGAAAATACAATGTCATGGCATCATAGATTGGGCATATCGGAGAGAAGGGCCTTCAAGCATTACATGGTAAAGATATGGTTGAAAGTATGTTTTATTGTATTGTAAATTTTTATTTATGTCAACATTTTATTTATGGTAAACATAATTTGGTAAGATTCACATTAGGGCTACAAGAGAAAAGTGAATTTTAGAGTTATTATATAGTAGTGTGTTTTGACCTATGTATTTTCCATCATTAGATAAATTTGTGTATTATGTTTCATTCATATATGATTTCTCAAGGAACAAATGGATTTATTTCCTTTTGAGGAAATATAATGTATTTGGCAAATTTAAAGAGTTCAAGGCTATTGTCAAACAGAGAGGAAAAATTAGGTTTTAAGGACACACAATAGTGGAGAGTTTTACAAGAATGAATTTGAAGAATTTTGTAAGAAGTGTAGTATAGTGAGGTACAATATTAATCCATGCACACCTCAATAGAATGGGGTTGCAGAAAGGATAAAAAAACATTGAGGGGAAATTAAATGAGCATGCTTAGTGGTGCCAAGTTACGGTAGGAAAAAGTAGTGAATATTGCATGTTACTTGGTAAATCAACCACCCTCACTAGCATTGATTGACAACTTTGCATGAGGCATTGATTGGTAAGAAAATTTCTCTTAAATATTTCAAATCTTTTGCTTATGATGCACATGTACACGGTCCAAGGAAAATTGGATTAAGCTAGACAAAAAAATTGAAAATTGTATCATTGTTAGTTATAAAGATGGTTTAAAAGGCTATCAACATTAGAACCTAGAAACTAAGAAGGTTGTCTATAGTTAGGATGTTGTCATTAGAGAGGTTAAAGATGTTTATAAATATGAAGTCTTGCCAAAATAAATAGAATGATAGGAAACATAGTTCAAGTTGCAAGATGAAGAATCTAACTCAATAGAGGAACATGATAAGCAAAATAAGTACCTCATACTTTGGTATTGAGGAGATTGATTTTTGAAAGAAACTAGAAATGTATACTCCACCTCATTTTTTTTCTTGTTTTAATTGATCTATTATTGATGATGATCCTAGAACTGTGAGGAAGGTAATATACTTAGAGGATGGAAAACTATGGAGGAAGGCCATAGTTACTGAAATGGAAGTTGTGGACAAGAATGAGGCATAGGAACTAGTTGAATTGCTAGTTGGAAGAAACATATGGTAGAAAATCAGTGTTTAAGAAGAAGTGGAAGGTATAAGGTAAAAGGATAAGTATAAAGCTTGGTTAATAGCAAAACGTTATTCCTAGGTAGAATGAATCAAACTTTTGTGATTTTTTTTCTCTAATTGCTAAGTTAAATTTTATTAGATTTCTTTTGCTTGTTGCTACTACTTTTGACCTTGAAGTAGAAAAATATATGTAAATACAACATTTCTACATGGGGATTTGGAAGAAGAAATCTACATGAAACAACCAGAGAGTTTTACAATGACATGAAAGAAAGAGTTGGTTTTCAAGTTGAAAAGTGCTTATATGGGTTAAAACAATCTCCAAGAATGTGGTGTAAAAAGTTTGAAACTTATCTATTGGGACTTGGATTCACAAGGAGCAAAACTAATCACTATATGGATTTCAAATTTTTTTGGTTATCATTTTATTTATGTCTCATATGTGGACGATATGTTGCTGATTGGAAATGAGAATGAAATCATCAAAGATGTGAAAACTTAGTTTTCTTGTAAATTTGACTTGAAATATCTTGGTGCTACAATTTTTTTTTTGGCATGGAAATTAAAAGAGATTAGACAAATAGGAAACTTTGGTTGACTAAGAGGAAATATGTTGAGATAATATTGTGGAGGTTTAATATGCAATAATGTAAAGTAGTTAAGGTCCCTATTCTTGTAGGTGTAATATTATCTACATATCAATGTCCCAAGACACAGGAAGAGAAAGAGGACATGTCATGTGTTCCTCATGCTAGTGTTGTATATTTAATGGATGAAATGATTTGTTTTAGATTGGATATTTCACATGTAATGGGAGTTTGGGGCATCTATATATCAAAAATAGGAAAGGAGCATTGTTTAACTATAAAAGGATTTACATGTATTTTCATAACACTATATATGGAATTTTCGATAAAGGAAGACTTGGAATAGACAAAAGTTAGAAATAAGTGGTTTTGTTAATGTAGATTGGGTCAGAAACATAGATTGTAGAATATTGACTCAAGGGATCAAAAAAATGCTCAAAATTGAAAGTGCTTGAAATCAATTGGAACTAGTTCTAAATCATAGTGCTCAGCATCCTAAATCCAATGCCGCTTGAATCGCCTCAAACTGACATTGTATGCTCAAGATATCACATTATGAAGTTTTGGTCAAACAAATATAAAGTCAAGTAACTAGGTTGACTAGGCTGCTGATTGGGTAGACCGTACGCTGACTATGTACTTTTGTAAGTTACAATCCGACGGTCATGATATGTAGTGATCCAACGGTTCATTCTCTCCTCGTTATTACCGACACTTGATCCGTGGCTTAACACCTGATTGGTCCATGATCTCTATTTAAAGAGCATGGAGGGTCATTTGTAGGTTAACTGTTCATGAGAGAAGCTTATGTAATTTTCATTCTTTTATTAATAAATTGCCTGAAATGGCCGCGTTGGCTCAGGCCGTGGACTGTTTCCCTCTTTGAGGGTTTTAACCACGTCAAAAATACTAGTGTATTGATCTGTGATCTGTTTGTGAGCAGTGTCCTTTGGTGTT
This sequence comes from Pinus taeda, assembly GCA_000404065.3. Classification (NCBI taxonomy): domain Eukaryota; kingdom Viridiplantae; phylum Streptophyta; class Pinopsida; order Pinales; family Pinaceae; genus Pinus; species Pinus taeda. The sequence continues at coordinate 42,652 of APFE030834128.1, forward strand.
CTATCTGAGGAACTTACCCTGTAAATTCCTACATGGTATCAGAGCTATTTGAGGGCCGCGTTCGTTGGTGATTCAAATCTGAAGCCGGTAGAATTGCATCCGACTGTCGTTTCCTAGATCTACTGTTTCTGACTGCTTTCGAGCCGAGAGGACTGCTCTGTTGTGTTAGGAGCATCTGTTCCAGTGAGGAACCCCTTTCTTTTCACGCGAAAAGGTTTCTGGTAGCCCTAGCTACGTCATTTTTAAGATCTGGAGGTATACAGTGTTTATTTGCAGTTTCTAGTTATTTTCTCTCTGTTTATTTCGGTTTGTTTAGCTCTTTTTTATTACCGGATCTATACCTTTCATTTCTGCATATGCTCTTTGCCCCACGACTCTGTGCGATCTGGGTAAACAGAAAGGAATGATTTTTCTCATGCGTATGCTCTTTTCCATCACGCCTTAGTGTGATCTCGGAAAATCAGAAACATTGAGGAAAATATTTAGTTTCTGGGTAAAGATAACTTCAAGCCGTAAGGTTTGTTTTTTTTTTGTATGTCTGTGTTGGGTTTTGTTTTTTTTTTTTGTAGGGAAAAAGGGCTTTCTCAAGTAAGCGCACGCAGCCCAAAGCTTTAGTGACTAAAAAAAAAAAAACCCCTTCCTCTTTTCCAAAAATTACTAAACTTTTAGTTTAGCTCACTTGGTCCAAAGCTACTTTATGAGAGTAGAGGTCTTGAGTTCAAGTCTTCTTTTTGTTGAGCTAATTATATTAAGTTTGGAAAGGGGGCAGATTTTTTTTTATAACATTATCATTCATTTCCGCACATTCCCGCACTTCGTCGGCATCTTCATCAACTTTTCTTCAAAAAGTGATAACTTCTTCATCCGGAAGCCGTTTTCAGAGCCGTTTTTTTTGAACCAGCCTAATTTTTTGAGATATTTCCATTGGAACACTTAGTTTTAGCATCTAGAGCTTCAGTTTTTTGTTAAAATGGAACTTCCATGCCAAGTTATTCTTGATAGCACCAACTACTTCCAATTGTGGTCCTACATTGTGGATTTACTTAGAAGTAAAGGTCTCTACAGAATAGCCTCAGGCCAAGAAACCAAACCAAAATATGAAGATAAGGCAGCTAAATGGAAAAATAGGCAAGATGAAGCACGGGGGTTGATAGGGATGTCTATTTCTCCAGATCTTAGATTCCATATTGCAGAAATTGATACTCCTGATGAAGCAATGAAACAGATTACTAAAGTTTTTGGAATTAAAAATGAACTTAAAGCCCATCAACTCGAAAATGAGTTGCTTACATTGGACCCCAATAATTTTTCTTGCATTGAAGATTTTTTGTCCAAGTTCAAGACCCTTAGACTTCTCTTGGAAGGTGTTAAGGTTAAGAAAGAATATAGTAACCTTATCTATTCCATTCTTACTAAGTTGGGACCAACCTACTCTGTGTTTGTTTCCACCTTCCATTCTACAAGAGAAGCCTTCATTTCTCAAGGACAAGCCTACAAGTCCCCTTCCTTTGATTCTTTTTGTGATTCTTTAATAAGAGAACAAGAAAAACTCTTACACCTTGGTCTTCTTAATCTTAAAAACTCTTCTAAGAAAGCGTTAGCCGCCTAGCAGCAACCAAATTCAATGAATCTTAAGAAGTTGTATCCTAAAAGGAATGGTCCTAAACCAAACAAGGGTCCTAAGTAATTTCAGCCTCAAAGCGAAAAATCATTTCAACAAAATGATAAGGCAAATAACAACAAAGGGAAGAAGACTGATAGACATTGCCACTTTTGTAATCGAGATGGCCACTTAGAATCCAAATGCTTTAAGCAGATGGAAGCCTTGGAAGTAGCAATGAAGAAGCATAACATCCATTTGGAGCACTCTTCAACTTCAACTTCATCTTCAGGAATGACACTTTTTGCATGTGGTTGTCAAACATCTCGGTCTGGCTATGCACTAAATGTATCTTCTTCCTCTCATTCTCATGAGTGGCTCATTGACTCCGGAGCTTCTTATCACATGGAAAAAAACAAAGCCATGTTTTCTTCTTTAAATGATTATAACACCAAAAATATATATGTTGCTGATGATAGATCTCTTAGTGTTGTAGGGACTAGAACTGTTCATATAGACAATGGTCAATTTAATGATGTATTATGTGTTCCAACCTTATCCTGCAACCTTCTATCTGTATATCAGATAACTCACACAGGTGAAGGTAAAATCATTGAATTTTCACCTCATGATGTTGTAATTAAGGACCTAAAAGATCCTAGACAAATTTTAGCTACTGGCATTGCTGATGATTCTACAAGGTTGTATAAGTTTCACAACTTTGGGTCATCAAATCTTCCCTCGGTATTTGTTGCTCATAACGATGAAGTGAACAAACTTTGGCATGAGCGATTTGGTCACTTAAACTATCGCTCCCTTCAGAATCTATGTAAATAAAATATGGTGATAGGTCTTCCAATGGTATCTTGCAAAGATGGTGTTTGTTCTGGATGTGTACACAAAAAACATCATCAGGATATTTTTGAAAAACGTGCCTCTTGGCACGCATCAACCCCTTTACAGCTTGTGCATAGTGATTTATGTGGTCCACTTACAGTTGTTTCATTCTCTGGCTACAAGTATTTCTTAACTTTCATTGATGATTTCTCCAGACACACTTGGATATACTTCTTAAAACCTAAGAGTGAAGTATTTAACATTGTCTTGGCCTTTAAGGCCTTTTTTGAAAAACAATCTGGACATCAAATTCTTAAGCTAAGATCTGATAATGGCGAAGAATATGTTAACAACAAATTCATCAACTTTTGCACTAAGAATGGAATTCAAATGCAACATATTGTTCCATATACTCCACAACAAAATTGTGTAGTTGAGAGGAAGAATCGACCTTAAAGGAAATGGCTAATTGTATGCTTCAATCTAGAGGACTTAGTCTTAATTTTTGGGAAGAAGCAATTAACTATGAAAACTACATAATAAAAGAATATCACTCTAGAAGAAGCATGGAGCTCAATTAAACTAGATGTAAGTCACTTTCGTGTTTTTGGAAGTGAAGCATGGGCCCATATTCCAGAGGAGAAACATAAAGCTTTAGAACCTAAGAGTGAAAAATGTATTTTTGTTGGATATTCTGAAGATGTCAAAGGATATAGACTTATTCCACTTAAGTCCAAAAATGTTATCATTAAAAGAGATGTGAAGTTTGTTGAAAATATATCAGCCTACAAGCCTAGTTTGGCATATGTGCCACCTCTCTCTCCCTCTTATACTTTTGAAAGTATTTCTTCTTCAGATGATGAAAGCAAGGATGACAATCCTCCCCCACCTTCTCAGGATCCTCCTTTAGCTCCTCAGCTTCCAAAATGGGTCTGTACTACTCGGGATGCTGCAGGTGATCTTTCCGGTGATCCTACAGACTAGTGACGTACACGTTCTTAGTTCAATAGAGCCTCTTCTTTACTATCTCAGGCTTCAGTTAATTATGATCCTGACACCTTTGTAGAAGCTTCAGGCCATCCAGATTAGGACACAACTGTGAATGAAGAATATCGTTCATTATTGGCAAATGATACATGGGATCTTGTTCCTCTACCAAAGGGACAAAAACTTGTTAGATGCAAATGGGTTTACAGAACTAAGTATGGACCAGATGGAAAAGTTGATAAACATAAAGCTCGTCTTGTTGCTAAGGGTTTTTCACAAGTTCAAAGCATTGACTATACTGAAAACTTCTCCCTTGCTGCCAAAATGAACTCTATCCGCCTTGTTCTTTCCCTTGCTACCTCTTTCAAATGGGAAGTCCATCAGATGGATGTTAACTCTGTCTTCTTGCATGGGGGCTTGCATGAAGAAATATATATGGAACAACTTGCTGGTTTTATACAAACAAACTCTAGCCTTGTATGTCGGCTTAAGAAATCCCTTTATGGCCTCAAGCAAGGCTTGGTATGCCAAAATAGATAACTTTCTTTTAGAAACTGGCTTTTCTAGGTGTCATTTTGACAACATTGTCTACACCAAGAATGTGGGAAAGTCTCTTATCATTCTTGTTCTTTATGTTGATGATCTTATCCTAACTGGTAGTGATCCCAACATTATAAACCATGTGAAGTCTAGCCTTAAAAATAAGTTTGAAATGACAAACTTAGGACATTTGCATTATTTTCTTGGTCTTCAAGTCTTGCAATCCAAGGAAGGTATTTCCCTTTCCCAGTCCAAGTATGCCTGTGATCCTCTACGCCATTTTCACATGGAAGTCTATAAACTAGCCCCTTCTCCCTTCCAGTGTGGATCCAAAATTTCAGTCACTTGTACTTCCCCTGAAGTTGATGCTACCTTATAATGTCAACTTGTAGGAAAACTTTTGTATCTAACCCATACTCATCCCAACCTTTCCTTTGCTATTGGCCTTATTGAACGGTTTATGCAAAACCCACATGAAAGTAATTGGAAAGCAGCTAAAAGAATACTTCGTTATGTTCGAGGCACAGTTCAGTTTGGGATTCATTACAGTGCAAAAGCATCCCCTCTATGGGTTGGTTTCACTGATTCTAATTGGGTTGGTGACCTTGATGATTGAAAGTCTACTGCAGGTTATGTGTTCAATCTTCGTTCAGGACCTATTACATGGGCTTGCAAGAAACAAAGTGCCATTTCTCTTTCTTCAACATAAGCAGAGTATCATGGTGCTGTAGAAGCTAGTAAGGAAGCCATGTGGCTTCATCAGATCCTGTCAGAGTTTGGCTTTCAGCAGCAGCATCTGACTACACTTTGGTGTGATAATCAAAGTGCCATTCAACTATGCAAAGATCCAGTCCAACATTAGCACAACAAACACATTGAACTACACATGCATTTCATCAGAAAGCTCATTCATGACCATGTTCTTGAAGTGAAATATTGTTTAATAGATGATAAAGTTGCAAACATCTTTACAAAGCCTCTCACAGAGGCAAAGTCTACTAAACTTTGATTTATGGTTGGAGTTCAGGAAGTTGTCACTAAGGGGGGATAGGTTCTAATGCCTCCTTCCTTCTCCTACTATGTCATATCTATGCATCCTTCAATCCTATCCCAATTTGTTCTGAAGGGGTGATGTTAGGATATTCCGACACATAGGAAGTTGTTAAGTGTAACTTGGTCTAGTGTAGAGTTAGGTAAAGTATGTTTCTTTACTATGTACTTTTGCAACATACAATCCGATGGTCACGATATGTAGTGATCCAACAGTTCATTCTCTCCTCGGTATTACAACACTTGATCCATGGCTTAACACCCGATTGGTCCATGATCTCTATTTAAAGAGCATGGAGGGTCATTTGTAGGGTAACGTTCATGAAAGAAGCTTATGTAAATTTTTCATTATTTTATTAATAAATTGCTTGAAGTGTCCGCATTGGCTCAGGCTGTGGACTGTTTCCCTCTTTGAGGGGTTTAACCACGTCAACAACACTGGTGTATTGATCTGTGATCTGTTTATGAGCGATGTCTTTTGGTGTTCTGTCTAGGGAACTTACCCTATAAATTCCTACAGAACAACACTTGGGTATTTGTTCCAGGACCAAAGGATAAAAATGTTATTGGAACTAAATGGGTCTTCAAAAAAAAATTGAATGAGGACATATAGGTTATGGGGAATAAAGTAACATTAGTCTGGGAAGGATATGCACAAGTTGAAGGAATATATTTTGAAGAAATATTTGCTCTTGTTTCCAGAATGGAAGTTATCAGGATGTTTCTCGCATATTCATGCTCGAGAAAAATCAAGGTCTACCAAATGGATGTTAAGCCAACCTTTCTAATGGTGAATTGGAAGAAGAAGTTTACATTGAACAACCCGAAGGTTTTCTACTCACTGACAAAGAAAACTATGTTTGCGGATTAAAGAAGGCACTATATGGTCTCAAGCAAGCTCTTAGGGCTTGGTATGCTTAGCTTTATAGGTATCTACATCAACAAGGATTCAATAAAGGAATCACGAATAACAATCTCTAGGTGAAAGTGGATCAAGATGACATACTTTTTGGGGCTTTAGATTTGTCAGTAGGATAAAGGAATATTCATATATCAAACCAAGTACATCAAGGAAATGCTCAAAAAATTCTAGATGGAAGATTGCAAGCTAGTCCTTACCCCCATGATAATAGGTTGCAAGTTAAGCTTAGAAGATTTGTCAAAGGATGTGGACTAAAGGTTGTATACATAAATGATTGATAATCTCCTATATATAATAGCCTCCCGACCTAATGTGATGCATGTAGTTGGAAAAGTAGTAAGATTCCAAGAAACTTCAAAAGAATCTCATATTATCGTCGTCAAAAGAATTCTTCGATATCTTAAGGGCACAATGAAATATGGTCCATGGTATCCCAAAGGAAATGACCCAGTTATAAAAGCTTATACAGATGAAAATTGGGTAGGAAATATTGATGATCGTAAGAGTATAAGTGGTGCAACATTCTATCTGGGTGGTTGACTTGTTTCATGGTTATGTAAAAAGTAGTATTCAATAATGTTATCCACAGTAGAAGAAGAATATATCACGGTAACAACTTGTTGGACAGAGGTTCACTAGATGAAGCAAACTTTGCAAGATCTTCAAGTCAAGTTTGATGAGCCTATTCCCATCTTTTGCGATAACACCAACACCATCAATATCTCCAAGAATCCTGTGATGCATTCCAAAATGAAGCACATTCTAATTAAATACCATTTCGCTAGAGAGCAGGTCGCTGGAAATAATATGAAGCTTGAATATGTTGGCACAAAGGAAAAAATTGTTGACATATTTACCAAACCATTACCTTGTGAATCAATTGAGTATATTCACCAAAAGCTTTGGATTCTTCCAATTTTTCATTAGACTCTCTCTTATCTACTCGAGAAGAAAGGGGGAGTGGACGTGTGTACAGGTCCACAGGATGGTTGTTTGTCAAAGGAGTTACCCATTTCCATTGATGACAAAGGGGGAGAGAAGGCAGTAGGAAGATGTCTCATGATTATAGGGGGATTACTTGTGTTTCCATCAATGTAAAAGGGGGAGATTTTTTATTAGTTTTTGTCATTGGTGTCAACCTAAGTAGCGCCAGGGGCTACCCTGATATTGCATGGGAATTTGACTTGAAAAATTACTTTATCTGAGTCAAGGATATTCTATATGGATTCTAGTCATCAATATGTTTCTGTTGATATATGGCACGCCAAGTAATTCTTCGTGGTTTGAGAGATATTCATGTTTGAAGTCAGTAACCCTAGTTAGTGGGCTAAAACCCTTTGGGGTTGTGGCATGGAACTCACAATTGGTTGTGGTAATTGAATAGTAAATAATTAATAATGTTTTTTTGCCTAAAATCCCTCCAACTTTCACTTGTTCAAGACCCTCTCAACTCAATACATTCATATAAATAATGACCCTCATAACCTCCTCTATTAGGGATTTTGTGGCTTCAAACAAGTCACTATGGAATTTTTTCTATAAATTTTTTCTTGAGAAGCTTCACAAGAGGAAATTAAAAAAAAAATGAGCCTAAATCTTGATGAAACTCGTGACCAAATTTCAGATCTTGGTTCGCTATATTGTCAGAGATATCAGCTGAAGAAGTTAGGGCTTTTGCAGGCTCATGAATTCCATGTACAGGTGATGTTGGGAAAATCGTCATAAATTTCTCTGTAAGAATTTGATTCAAATTTCATAAATATTCGTAGAAATAGGATGAACTTTAGTGTTTTGAATATATTTTTCAGGGCCTAAGGTCGCAACAGTGACACATGGCACTTCGTACAAGTTCTCTCTACTCAACCAGTCTATAATTAGGTCATAGTGGGATATTAGGCATAACTCTTTCTTGAAGAATATAATTGTGATCAGACCTATGTGGATGGAAAGAGGGCTCAGAGGGATACTATAGGATGGAATTTTAGACCTTGGGGATGCGAAATTACTTAGATACAACAGATTCAATATCGAGCTCCTAGAATGCAAGAAAACACATGCATTTAAGGATCACTACAGTAATGCCCATACATCAATAGTTAAGGGTGTCTCCTATAGAAAGGTATGTATGATTAGTGTTTACATTTGAAATATGAGTATCATCTATGACATATGTTTTCGTAGGACAATGTAAGTGCATACAACGTCTTGGTTATATCTCTATGCATCTATATTTCAAGTTAGTTTTGATACCACATTTCAGATGTCCTATTCTTGATACTACAGATTTGATGCTACATATTCTTGATGCTACACCAAGTCTGCTAAATCTATATGATGTTGTAAGTTCATGTTACTTTTCTTGTCATAATTGATAGAATGGTCTTTGCTTTTGTAATTAGAACTTGGTCGATCACAAGTCTAGGGTTTGTCATTAGTTTTATTGTATATATCTTTAGTTCAGTTTTGGATATAGTCTTGCATAGAGTCCAGGACTATATCGAGAGTGGGAGGCTTTCTCTACTTCTGCAACAAGTCAACAAAAAACATTATAAGCACACTTCAGGCATGCATTGTAGTTTTAATTTGTATTTATTCATTATTATGAACTTACATGTGTTTTGCAAGCAGAGGTAAGTTGAAGGGTTTTTTGTTTTTGTTTTTGTTTTGGGATTGGTTTCACCAAGAAAATTTTGCATGCAGGTAGAAGAAGATTCAAGTACAACTTCAAGCAAGAATTTAAGAGTAGAAGTATCAAATCAAACGAAGCATTGCAGTGGGACATCCTATGTAGACATGACAACGATCCATATATTGTGAAGAAGTGTCAAGGCCAAGAGTCACCATTGTAAAGTTGTAAAATATTCATTTGTAAAAGTGTCATCATTGGAAGAGTCATTATTGTAAAAGAGTCAATCTGCCTAGAGTCGAAAAGGCATTATTGGGAGATATAGGAGTCTTTGTTGGGATGATGTCATGGTTGGGTTGCATGTCATAGTCTGATTTGGTGTTCAGTCAAAATCATTGTAAATCATATTGTATCATGGATCATTGTCCCTGGTAAGGGAATCCACACTCTTGTCTCATTTCAGCAATTATAGGGTGGCAGGGAGGTTCCAGGTCAGTGCATGAAGTCACCTACAAGTTGGGGCTTGTGAACACTTCAGGGTGGTAGGTTGGTCTAGGATGTTGGGGCATCCATTCAGTTGACTACTAAAGAAACCAGGGCATTGGGGCATCCTTCTAGTGGGAGATGGAGAAGAATGTTTTTTCTACAATTATAGGAAGTTGTTGCTTTCATTTCTTTTGGGGCTGGATATTAAATAATTTATTAAAAAAGTGTTCGGTGGTTTTTGAATCGGAGGGTGTTTTCCACCTAAAATTCTTGTGTCTACTATGTTCTTTTATTTACTATTATTACTGCATAAACATTAATAATATTTGAAGATAGATTAATGCTCTGAAAAGATTTAAAAGTGTTAATTGCTAAGGAATATTGGTTCACCCACCTCTCAGTATTTCCAGCACAGAGAAGGATAATCAAGAGAGAAAGGAGGAGGTGTCCCCTTTTTGCTTCAGTGGAGGACTCAGAAGGAGCCACATCCCTACTATCATAGACACTTTTCAGTTGTTTTGAGGTGATTCATTTACACATCAACCGACTTAAGCCAATTCTGCCATTAAAATGCTTTCGACACCAAATAATAGAGGCATGTTGCAGGTCATATTTCTTTAAATGTGCCCATAATCCTCAAAAAATGCCCAACAACCAACTCATTTGTCTTTCAAAGGCTTTATGCAGTGTTATTGGTGTATCGCGGGCTTTTAAACATTTGAACAGGCAAACATGTGGGCTGTTAAATCATTCAAATAGGTGAATCAGTGGGCACTTTTGATTGAGTCTTAGGCCCTCTTTGTTTCAAACTCTTTGATGAATTTCCCCATAGGAACATAGGTAGAGACCAGGTGATTTTCCATAAAGAGCTTAAGGCCTTCAATAAACGTGTGGTGGGCCTTTTTCTTCATATCTCAATAAGTCCCTTATCGGTTGATTTCCCAGACCTGAAAATTTTATAGGTCACCGTTTATAATATATTGCATCCAGGACCCTTCCTCATCACATCACAATCGCTGATAAAACTTAGACCCAATGTTGCCAATCATCAATAACCTATTGACGTCATCACTACCACGTGTCACCCTATGAGTGGTGCCATGTGGCACTTGGAAACAACCCTAAAAATGCCAAAAAAGAGTGACATGTATCCCCCTGCCACATTATGATCTGTACGTTCCACATCATTGCTGACGTCAGCTACCACATCAGCTCCAAGGACTAATCAAAAGCTACCACGTGGCCCCCTAGAGGAGAGAGAAAGGTCAGTCAGGCCTTAGTTTTTCCATGCTTTTCTTTGTTAAGGAATTTCTCTGCCCCTTGGCGATATTACACTTTATCGCAATCGTCCCCTTGATGATATTAAATATTACACTGTATCGCAATCGGCTGATATACGTGGTTCCCTAACTCACCGACCCCAATATATGATATCAACTGATTACAGTTTTTGCAATTGTCAATGTTCTTTACTCCTAGTCCCTGTCGATACTGATATGCGATTGTGATGAAATGTCCCAAGACCAAATTGCGATTTTTCTTCAAAACTTAGACATTTTTGGGTTTTCTAAGCTTTCTAAAGGGATTATTTAACTGACCCTAACATATGATCTAGGAACCCTTTTTTGGAATTCTATATACCATCGGAAATATATTTCCAAGCACTACACACTGGAGAGGGTCTGTTTTGACTCTGATAGCTTTAATGGTTCAAAATTTTGCAACAAACATCACTACTATTTGACTTCTGAAACCACTAGTGACTAAAAAAACAATGAGTGACAACATTGGCTCCTACTGGGGACAATGTCTTTTTGCCAAGGTGTTGAGAAGCTACATACCAACATTCTTTACCATTGGGCATGGAGTCAATAATATATGTACTTTATAATCAACAAAATTTCCATGGGACCTTTCTTTATCCATTTACATGCAGAAAATAAAAACTATAAAAACTGAAAGTAAATGCTCAATTGATGAGCTTATTTATGTACAATCCTACTTATGTATAGTTCTTAATTCAGTTAAGTATGTTCAACTCTCCAATAGAACTAGGCCAACATTAGAGTACTGTACCACATGCCTTAATACTGTTGAAAAAACAAAATAAAAATCAGCATGCACCATGAAAAATCAGGAATCGAAGAACCTGATACATGCTCTTGAAATGACCTTTGGTACTGACTGAAGAAAATGTTCATGTACTCATCCACAGGGTCATGGAATAGACTAGGAATGTTTACAGTAGCTTTGATTTCACCTACAGCTTGTTGACTAATATCCTCTTTGTCAAGGTAGCTACAAACACCCTTCAGCTCCTCAACTTTAGTGTTTCTAAGAAAAACTGGTTGTTGCTCATTTACTGCCCCTTTTTCAATGGGAAAAACTGTGTTGGAAATATGCAACAAACTCTTCACTGTATAAACTATAAGAGTCATAGATTGGAGGGTCCATTGAGAAGTCTTAGCAGAAATCTTTCTGAGCAATTCATCTTTGGGCTCTTCTTCAAAAACTTGATGTTCAGAGCTTTCTCCCCACTGACTGATAAACAATTGCATGTCTCCCAATATTGAATTGGGATCCCGGAATTTTAGATTTTTCAAGATGAGATTATGCATATATTATTAGACTATTTCTTTTGATGCAGGAGTATCCTGCTTAGAAAAACCATTGCATTTTAGTAAGCATAGGGTCTTGTGCTTCAAGGGACCTGGTTCCCTAAAGAGTGATTAATTATTTATTTTCCTATGTTTTTATGAGGGTTGTATAATAGTGAGTATATTGTAATAAAATCTTCTTGTTAAGAGAGATTTCAAGAATAGTGTGTGAGTTATAGGAACGAGGAGTTAGTTTCATGATTTTAGGGATTAGATTAGGATATTTAGGATTCAGGCGAAATTATTCAGGATCTGAACCAAAATTGGTTAACATAATCACTTTGTGTATAATTGTAAGCCTCAAAGGCTTGAAAGACGAGTTAGTGAGAGAGTTAGTAGAGATGAGGGTTGGATTGTGAGCCTACGAGCATTGAAACGAGAAAGGGCCACTGGTACAGACCATGTAAAGGTAGATCAGGCCAAAGCTAGATTGTAAAATAGATTTTTATTTGTATCTGTACATTTGTTTAATGAATGAGGAAATTGAATTCATTGTGATTGTGTGTGTCATTCCTTTTATGTGTTGAGTGATCCGTAATTGGGAATTTATGGTTTCTGTGCGATAACCATGATGAATGAATTCAATTTGAATTTCTAAAAGTCTTCCTGAGTGACAAAAGACTTACCGTCTGGGTAGAATCCATGTGATTACAGTTTGGATTTAATAGATGTATGTATAGGTCAAGTAAAGAACGAATTACGAAATATGGAAGACGAAAAATAACATAGAGAGTATTATGCAATCTAGTTCAAAGTGGTGTTAAAGAAACAAAGGTATAGCTGCAAGGTAGAGTAAAGAAATCAGAGAAATCTCAACACATTGTTTCTAAGTGGAGAAAGGAGTTGGCAGAGTTGAACTTGGTATCAAATCGATCTAGAGGTGAGAAGGAAATTTAGTGGAAGCACCAAGCTTGGTTGAAAAGTGAAACAAGCCAAAGTGAAATGTGTAACTGTGGACGTTATGAGTCTATGGGTGTCTTGATCGAGGTTGAAGCACTGTACTCAATCCTAACCATTGATTGAATTTTCAACTGCTTACGTCACAGTCAACGACGAGGGTTAAGTTGTTCTTAACCCGTGTGTTAGTTGAAGGGCCACAGACCGTAGGATTTGATGGCCTCCATTATCCAATAGATATTGGGCCATAAAGATATTAGACTTTAACTTCAAAGGTAGACCCGAACTTTTATAGATTGAGCATTTATAATCCTTATTTGCTCCCTAAGGGTAGTTAATTATCACGCAAGTTTCTCATGCGATATCGCAGTCGACTGTTGGCTCAGTGTTGATGCTGACCATTGGATTAATATCGCATTGTATCATTCATGAGTGAATGAACCCTAGCTGAGAGAAATTGTGATATGCGATGTGCGATGATCAGGTGACTATCAACTGTCAGATTGGAGGATTTTGATCAACAACGTAGAGTGAAGTGCCTGTGCAAAAAGGGAAAGTCAACGTGGGACCAGTTGCTATTCAATTCTTGTTCAATTTCTATTAAATTGATAAGAGGGCCCGAGAAGTGTATGGACGCGATTTTATTTTATTTGGAGTCTAGTTTTGTGCATTGAAGTGGGACCGATGTTTGTTGACAAATTACGTGTACAAACATTGTTTGGTGATTGGTTGGGTTTGTGTTAAAAACCACAAATGTAAATGCTTCCGAATTGTATAGGTAGGCCATAACCCACATGTTCATGTTAGGTGATGATGAAAACTAGGGAAATTGCCTTTAAGCGGTTTTTCCTACGTCAAAGTGATATTAGAGCAGGAACAGGTAAATGTTTTTGAAGAACCCAGAGCAAGAATGAAACAGTGAAAGAAAACTCAATGAAGGAGTAATTGTTACTGATTGTTAGAGCTTTACCAAGATAAAGCTGGGAGATTGAAATAAATTTAGATTCTAAATCTGACTAACAATAGTTGAATGTTGAAAATTTTCATAGTGAAAGCATGAAGATCTGCTGAAACAGATTTGCAGGAGTGGTGAGATCCTGAAGATAGGTGATGGTATGCAAGTTTGTCGAACGATTAGTAAAAATCAAATGAGTGAGAATTTAGAGTAGGATTACAGTAGTTAAATTGTAAGAGAGAATTTTTCAAGTTCTTGAAGTAGCAAAGTTTTAAGATACAGCTGAAGACTGAATAAAAGAACAGTCCATTCAAAGTGTAGGTGAATGGTAGTACAAGATAATTCAAAGATCTTGAAGGTGAGATGATATGTTTTTATTTTAATTTGATTTGAATATTGGAGAAGTTTGTGGTTTTTATATTGTTGCACAGATAGTAGTATAAGAATGTGAGAAGATTACAACAATCTAGAGCAAGGAATGCTCAATTGGTTCTATAGGAAAGAACCAGAGAAATGCTAACAGACTGAGCTTAGAGGAGGGAATCTTAGTGAGGCATATGTAGCAAGAAGGAGACTTGTTACTGTAGAGGTATTGTTGCATCTCACAAAGGCAATTCCACAAAGGATGTGGGTAGAATTGCTAAGGAATGAAGGAAGCTGGTAAGAGTTTCTAAGTGAAAGAAGAGGTGGCCAGAACCTAGTATTTCATTGTGAGAGGACAGTTGTGTTCTTAAAGTGCAGATGAGTGGAGGCCTAGAAAGAGAAGAGAAAAATTCTCAATGAGGTTCCAGACAGAGGACAAGTACTTGCCAAAAGAAAAAGTATAGAGGAAACCTTGGTGAAGTAAGTGGCAGTATGGAAAACGTATTGTTGCAGAGGCTTGCACAACTCATAGAAAAGTGAGTGAGGAACTCATAGAGATGGAAAGGATGATGACTAGTGATAGTCATAGCAAAGGTTCTCAAAGAGATCATAGCAGAGGACAAAAGAAGAAATATGTCAAGGCAAATGACATGAGAATGAGTGATGAAAAATACGATAAAGAAATGGATGAGATGGCAGCTCAGCTTGAAGTATTAATGGAAATGTTGCAAAGAAATGAGAAGGACTAGAAATATAGTTATGTCATGATGAAGAAAGTGAAGTGGCAAAGGCTACAAGAGAAGAGGAATTAGTAAGAAAATATGTAGTTAATAAAGGAGCTAAGGGAACCTGAACAGATTATAGAGTGAAATTGGAGACAGAGAAGCTTAGAAGAGTTGAGCTACAACAAAAGGAAAATGTTGGAGAAGGTGTTGAAGTTTTGGTAATGTGAACTAGAACATGGACCATTACTTTTTGAAATTAATGAAGAGACAGAGGAGTTGAATCATATCAATGATTCAAAGCAGTCAGAAGACTTGATGACTAAAGCATCAAATGAGACCATGAGGTCCTCTGTTTTTAAAACTGATAATTTGTGTATGGTTACATGTTTGGAACATGGGGGCTTCACTCAATGAACCTATGACATAGCACCTGCGTTCATGGTATACTAAACAATACCCTTAATTTGACTACATATTGGAAAATACCTCTAAAAATCACATTATTTAACCCCCTACCAATACAAACCCAATACACCTTCTCAATTTGAAAAACTGCTAATTTCACTAGATATTGTAGGTATACATTTTTTCAATAAATTTTTTTATACCCCTTTATATTTTTTCATTTAATTTCAGCTCCATTTTTTATACCTCCCAATATAAAAGCCCTTTACCCCCTATTATATGCTTAATATATTATGTCTTTTTTTCCTTAATATATATCCCCCAATATGAATGCATGTGGCATGATATTGGTCCCCAAATGAATCCTCCATGGTTTGGAAGAAGATACATAGTCTTTTAAAGCTGTTAAAAATATGGAAGAATACCTTCCAGAAGGTGAAAGTTTTGAAGCAGAGTATGGCATGAGACTAGAGAAGAAATAGTTCACTACAGTGAACAAGTGTAGAGAGGCATCATTAAAACGGATGGTGTGGAAAAGAGACTTGTTGATAGTCTTAAGGATTCTTTAAGTTTCAATTAGCATACTAATGTGCTGACAAAGGAGTTAAAGGAAAGATTAGAGCAACATACTGAAGGGTTTCCAGAGGAAGAAGAGGTACAAAGGCCTTGTATTTTTTATTTTGATAATTGTCTTATGATTGCAGATTTTGTTGCAGAAACTGGAACATATTTTCCCAGGTGGACGAGGTGGACAACCAAATGAAAGAAGAAGAGAAAGAACATATACTAAAATATGTTAAGGAAGATTTAGGAGAGGAAGAAGGACCATCTGATGATTGGTCAATAGTAAATGAAGAAATGGGATATTGTGTAAAATTTCCAAATTTTACTCCAAGTAAAACCATTGAATTATATAGAGAGTTAGGCCTTTAAGGGAGAAAGCTAGAACAACAGAGGATAAATATCCAAAGTATATTGTTGATGAAGGATGACAAAGAAATGTTCATAAATGACAATCAAGAAGAAGCTGACAGGTACAATAGACAGAAGCAGGAAATTATCTTGAATGGCAATATGGAACTAGCTGAAAGGGTGCAAGACAATAGTGAACAAGAAGGTAAGGATGTAAGAGTGGCAGTAAAAATGAAAATTCAGCAATTAATAGTTTAAGGGAATTAGCAGATAGAGGATATACTAGACAAAGAAATTGAGTTGGTAAGAAGGTTAATGATGAAAGTGTTTCAGAAGAAGACATCAACAAGAAAGAAAAGAAGCATCAACAAGAGGAAGAAAACAATAGACTATGAAAGCATGGCAAGTGGAGCATTGTAGCATAAGGTAATGAGACCTGGAGAACAACAGTAGACAATAGCCACAATAGAAAAACTGACAAGCAAAGACATATTACAAAATAAAGTCTGGGATCTAGGAGGAATCAATTATCCAAACTTATGACCAGAAGGTCATAAAGTTTCTTACATGGGGAGTTTGATGTAGGAGCATCCTGCTTGGAAAAGCCATTACATTTTAGTAGGCATAGGGTCTTGTGTTTCAAGGGCCGGATTCCCTAAAGAGTGATTAATTATTTATTTTCCTATGTTTTTATGAGGGTTGTATAATAGTGAGGATATTGTAATGAAATCTTCTCGTTAAGAGAGATTTCAAGAATAGTGTGTGAGTTAGAGGAACTGGGAGTTAGGTTCATGATTTTAGGGATTAGATTAGGATATTTAGGATTCAGGTGAAATTATTTAGGATATGAACCAAAATTAGTTAACTGAATCCTTTTGTGTATAATTGTAAGCCTCGAAGGCTTAAAAGAGGAGTTAGTAGACAGGAGGGTTGGATTGCAAGAAAGGGCCACTGATATAGAGCATGTAAAGGCAGATCAAGCCAAAGCTAGATTGTAAAACATATTTTTATTTGTATATGTACATTTGTTTAAAGAATGAGGAAATTGAATTCATTGTGATTGTTTGTGTCATTCCTTTTATGTGTTGAGTGATCTGTAATTGGAAATTTATGGTTTCTATGTGATAAACCATGATGAATGAACTCAAATTGAATTTCTAAAAGTCTTTCTGAGTGACAAAAGACTTACTGTCTGGGTAGAATCCGTGTGATTCCAGTTTGGATTTAATAGATGTATGTACAGGTCAAGTAAAGAACAAATTACGAAATCTGGAAGAAGGAAAATAACACAGAGAGTATTATGTAATCCAGTTAGAAGTGGTGTTAAAGAAACAAAGGTATAGCTACAAGGCAGAGTAAAGAAATTAGAGAAATCTTGACACACTACACTGTTCTAAGCGGTGAAAGGAGTTGGCAGAGTTGGACTTGGTATCAAGTCGATCTGGAGGTGAGAAGGAAATTTAGTGGAAGAGCCAAGTTTAGTGGAAAAGTGAAACAAGCCAAAGTGAAATGTGTAATTGCGGAGGTTAGGAGTCTACAGGTGTCTTGATCGGGGTTGAAGTGCCACACTCAGTCCTAACCATCGATCGCATTTTCAACCGCTTATGTCGCAGTCAACTACGGGGGGTAAGTTGTTTTTAACCCGTGTGTTAGTTGAAGGGCCGCAGACCGTAGGATTTGATGGCCTCTGCTATCCAATGGATATCAAACCATAAAGAGATTAGACTTTAACTTCAAAGGCGGACACAAACGTTTTATAGATTGAGGATTTATAATCCTTATCGCCTCCGTAAGGGTGGTTAATTGTTGCGCAAGTTTCTCGTGCGATATTGTTGTCGATCACTGGATCACTAATGATGCTAACCATTGGATTAATATCGCATCACATCATTCATGAGCAAATGATCCCTGGCTGGGAGAAATTGCGATATGTGATGCGCGATGCTCGGGTAACTATCAACCATTGAATTGGAGGGTTTTGATCAACGGCGTAAGGTGAAGCACCTAAATTCAACGTGGGACCACTCGCTATTCAATTGTTGTTCAATTGTTGAGCAGACACGAGAAGTATATGGACGCGTGTTTATTTTATTTGGAGTCTGTTTTTGTGCATTCAGGTGGGACCATTATTCGTTGACTGATTACGTGGACAAACGTTGTTTGGTGATTGGTTTGGTTTGTGTTAAAAACCACCAATGTAAATGCTTTCGAATTGTATAGGTGGGCCATAACCCATAGGTTTATGTAAGGTGATTATGAAAACGAGGGAAATTTCCTTTAGGTGGTTTTTCCTACGTCGTTTTCCCTATATTCCATATTAGTTTGGTTGCAAAACTCAATAAACTTCTTGTAGTACTGAAAAGGGTAGAGAACCATATTGTGCTAGAGTTTTGATTTGGAACTGCAACCATTGTTCTTTGAGGAAGAGAGTATAAGACTTTGATGGATGCATGCAATGCAAGGCTTCCTTAGAGAGACTTTCCATGGTGGAAAGTTGTGTTTCTTTCTCATGCAACTTCTCTCTCAACCTTGTATTTTATTTCTATAGCTTCTCCTTCACAATAGACTCCCTCAGTTTCAAATCAATTAACTCCTTACCCATTTTACTGAATTTCTCCTCCATAAGGCCCACATCTTCCACATTCTTGGATTTTCCAATTTTCATCCACCTGTGGGTTCTACCTCTCTCTGTCTCCAGCTCATAGAGGAGCGGGATTGAATTTTTTTTAGGGATAATCCTTCCTCCTTCAATAAATTTGTAGTATGACTTTGTTGACCACTACATGTAAACGACCCATAACAATACACCCCATTTTTTTGAAAAAGGGATAATGATTGATCGATGTGTCCATGCCATTCAACTATCATCATCAACTTGATTATGTTATTTTGTAAACCTAGTCTGCATGTGTAAATTTTAAATATTCTTAGCAGATCTGTGTCATGTGTGTAATTGCCTAGGTGAACCTAATTTTCTAGTGATGATCTACGTTTCGGAAGGTTTCTTGTCTCACTGATCCATGATCGGCAGAGTTTTCCTTCAGCCTAACCCCATAGCCAGAATGGATTTTATCATTAGAATCTTAGGGGATCCTAGTGTGCTAAATCGAGTCTATGTAAAAGTGATTTGGGAATAGTCCTAACCATTTGGTTAGGTTATTTTATTACAAATTGCTTGATCTGCTAGATTATATATGTGTCACAGAACTGGGTAGTCTATGAGGGTCTATGTCTAATGGGTCTCCCCCTTAAGATTTAAAATGTAAAATTCATGATGTAAAATGTCTTGACGGTTACAAAATAATCAATCCCCTCATAGGTCCTAGGTCCTAGGTAAAATTCCTAAAGGCTAAGTTCAAGGGTATAATAAAATTAAATTAAATTAAAAATTAAAATAAAAATAAAATAATAAAATAATAATAAGTGAAGGTTTTGAGGAAATAAACGCAAATTTTTAATTTTTTAATATATGAAAATGCATTTAATTTAAAAAATGTGAAATTTCCTCAACATTTAAAATTTCGACGGATGAGATTAAAAGAGATTTTGATCGTCATCGATGGTCAAGATCACTTTGACAAGGATCACTCGAACTAGACGTTGGGAATTTTTTATTCAAATAGGGTGTCAGGGGTCATTTGAGATCATTCGATCGATGAATTTTGTGCTAAAGAAAGCTCTTTTGTAGTCATTTTTCACGTGCAATAAAGAAAGACTTTCGGGTTCAAATCTTGCTGGTGTTACTCTTCTAGAAATGTTGTAAGATTTTTTATTTTTGTGCATAAATTTAATTTCAGCCATTGATGACAACGTGATGAAGAGTGATTTTAAACACAAGTATCTTGTTTAGTAACTAGGGTTTGAAGGGTAGTTCAATTTCTAAATATGATGGTAGGTATCTCCATTAGATCTGGATTTTAGTATTGTTTTTTCCCTCTCTGTTAATGGTTGAAGTAAGTTGTGTAGGAAAATCTTGATTTCGAGATCATCAGACGTTTGGGGAAGTTCTCCGTTGAACTAGCCAACTCCCAAAAAATCATTTTCTGAAGAGCCCAGCTAGTTCTGATCCTGGGCTTATCATTTGAATTTTTCTTGTGAATGCATGAAAGGTTTTCTGAAGAATCTCATATTAAATTTAAAATTTTGAAAATATTTTATGGCATACTGACAAATCTAGATATTTGGATCCTTTAAACTGTGATTACTGTAATTATTTAGCTAGGTTTTTTTTTGAATGTTTCATTATTGTTTTTGTTTCTGGGTGTTTTGTTTTCATCATTGCAGGTTGTAGATCTGAAGAAGAGATCCTAGTTTGAAGCTAGATCTAGGCCCTAGAGGGTAAGATCTGGCCTCATGATCAGCTCTTGTGGTGTTTTTTTTTAAATTTCGAGGATTTGATCAGATCTTGCATGAACATCTATCTCAGATTTGAAATTTCTTGTGATTTTCAGCAGGGAAATCTGAAGCAAAAACATTCAATTTTTTTTAAGGTTTCTAAAGAATCGTGAGGGTTTTCCAAGCCATCTGTCTGCTACTGCCTGGGATTTTATTCTGACAAAAATTTTCAAATTTTGACCTCCATTAATCCTTCTAGCATGCTATCCCATGGCAGCCGTCGCACTAGCCCTCAACTCCATCCTATCTATGTTGTTGTACAAAGCCAAATCCGCAACTGCATCTATTCCTCACCCCGTCAATTGTCATCCTCCATGCAGTAGCCATCATTCCCCTCTGTTGCAACCCTGTCCCTTTATCACTTCCCCATTCTATTGCAGTTCTCATCCCAAGCCATCAACCTACCCATTGAGTATCTCTGCCTACAACAAGCAACTCATATTCATCCACTTCCTATCTGCTATCCTTCCTACGTTGAAGCTCCCCATCACTCCTCCTTTTTCTAGGCAAACCTGCGAACAAGTTGCATTCCTTAGTTGTTGTCCTGCTCTTTATCCACATGTCACCTTTCATTGTTATTCATGCATTTCTCCTCAACGCTGCTTCCTCATCTCCCATCGCTCATCCCTCCCTATGCTGCCAATCCATACACCTGTAACTTCCATCTCATCCCTTTCACACTACATCTTCTGCTTTCATCACAACAAAACCTCCTTCAATCCTTGTGCTTCCTTTTCTGATTTCATCCTCATTAGGACACTGCCCATCCTCACATAGTCAAACACCTCAACGCACTATCTCCTTGGTCACATGATGACTCCCTGTGGCTCTCTTTTCTCACACGATCCTCGCTGTCTTCCGCTATCATCTGTAGCCTTCTCCATAGCTGTTTGCCCCTTGGCCATCGAGGCCTTCTCCCTGCCATCACAAACCCTCACCAACAACAAACAAACACTCTCTTATTCAACATTTCATTTCATTTTTTTTAGGCTTGCATGTATATGGTTAGGAGTAGTAGCATTCTTTTTCTTAGGTTAGTTTAATTTTTGATTTTTAAGTTAGGCTTTTAGAATCTTTTAAAGTTCAGTTCTGTTTTGATCTTAAAATAAATCAAAAATTGCAAAAATGAAATAAATAAATAAAAAGCATAAAAAAATTCCTTTTAGGTTTTTGATTAGGCTTTAGTTTAGATTAGATTTTAATTTAGTTTTGTTATATTTTATTTTTAAATTTAGAACTTTATATCATAAAAATAATATATATATAATATATATATATAAAAAGTTTTTAGGTTTGGTTTGGTTTTATTTTAGAATTTAGTTTTTTATCTTTGATTTTTGATTTTAATCATTAAAAATAAATAAATTTGAAAATATTTTGTCACGTTTAGTCTTGGCATATTCGCTCAAGGATTTGTCACGTTTGGTGTACCTTTTCCGCTAAGGCTAAAAATTTTAATGTGGGATTAATATTTGTCATTTGCATATAGTTAAATGTGCTTAAATTTTATCAGAGGATTAGCTATCTGAAAGTGGTGAATCATTTTATGAATTGGTTAGAATTTGAATTTCATGGTTGAATAATAATTTTTTATCCTTTGAAATCTAAATGCTAGAGCTCTATGCATCTCTTGAATATCTTACGTCTGGTGAAATTAATTATTGCTTGATTATTTCAATGCTCATCATATGCTAAATATTTCAGTAGATATTTTCAAGCAATTTAAAAGATTTGTTCATATTTCTATTTCCTAAGCAAAAGCAACAAACCAATTACTCAATTTTGACTTCATCTAGCAAAGGCACTGGTCTTAAACATTTAAAGATTCAATCAAAATTTTAAATACCGATCAAGTGCTTGTTTTCCCTGCTATGTCTCCAAGCGAGTTGATTCTCAGTTGGTCTTCCTTTATATCATAGGGTCTACCCCACTTAGCCTAGGGAGACGGCTTAAATGGAGAGATCGGGGATGAGGGTGACAACCCTCGGTCTGAGTGTTGTTGCACAGCCTAGATAATCTATGTGACAACATTTTTTGGTGCCGCTGCCAGGGATAGAGTCTTCTATATCCTTGGTCTTCTCAACATTCATCTTGTTTCTTTTGTCTCGTCCTTTCCTATCCTTATCTCCTCCCTTTCAAGTTTTTCCGTGTCATACTTTTTGTCTGGGTGGCGACTCCACTTCATTTATCCTCTGCAAGAGTGTATACTAGAAGACATCCAAGAAGTTTGTTTAATCCTAGTCATGATCCTGAAAGGGCTCTCAGAGTATGATTACACAAACTCTCTTCTCGTACACTTCTTATTAACCTCAGACAAGAAGCCCTGTCTGATATCTGCTTGCTTTTTACTAGCCCAGTCAAACACAAAATCATGGATATCTTTGCCCCTTATGGTTTTTCTAACATTATAGGTTATCCCAATGATATTCCAAAGCATGGAATGGATAAATTGCCTATCTTTCAGGAAGATAACGTAATTAGTGCTAATTCACATATGAAAGCTTTTAGTTTGTGGATGCGTAAGTACGCAAGGGCTGCTGATTTTAATCATGAAGATGTTAGAATGACCCTTTTTGCTCTAACCTTGGAGGGTGATGCTTTAGAATGGTTTACATAAAAGCCTTGGGATTCATTTGATTCCTTACAATCGATCGTTAATTCTTTTATGGAAAAATACACAGATAAGAGAGAAGGAAGACACCTCGTTAAAGCTATTAGCATAATAAAAAATAGGGAGAATGAAACCGTTGAAGAATTTAAAAAAAGGTTTAATGATATTATTGAAGAATTACCTTAAGATTATAAACCCGCTAACAAATATCTTTGAGATTTTTATATTAACACCTTTAGCCTTGACCCTTCCTATGAGTTAAGATGCGCTAAACTTCTTGATTGTATGGATTGCCAAGCCTTAATATTAGAACTTGAAAAGAATAAGGCAACATCTAGGAAGTTTGAAATCCCAGGTTCTGATAGGCATTCAATTAAATTGAAAGAACCTAAAGGAAAATAGGTTTAAGAACCTGATAGCGAGCTTGTCCATAAACTACTCCAAAAGATCGAAAGCATGGAAATTAATCAAGAAAAATTAACATCTAACCATGCTAAGGAGATAGCTACTTTGTAGAACAAGTTGGTCCAATGGAAAGAGTGCAAACACAAAATTTCCAGCCAGAAATAATAATAATAATCGAAATAATAATTGGAAAAAGAAGGGTCAATCTAGTGAGCAAATGCCTCCTAATCCGCTTACCAATTTGGTCGATAATGCTCTGCCTTACTGTCGAGTTTGTGATGCTCTTCATGAGGAGGCTACTTGTCCCATCGTTAGAAGAATTTTGGATAATGGAATGTTTAGGGAGGGTGATCAAATAAATGTAGTGGGTAAAAAGTTTCCTTTGTCTATGAACGATTTGATGGAGGTTAAGGAAAATAGTAGAGATGTTATGCATCCCTCTTCAGCGTTTGGTATAAATAACCTTGAAAATGAAGATGACATTTTGGCTAAGTTATATGGTGAAAAACCCTCTCGAAAGCAGGTCATGGAAATTGCTAGAGACAAAGGTTTGACTTATCAGAGAAGAGATAAATATCAGAGCGGGAATCCAATTCCCCCTTGAACCTTTAACCCAAGTTTAAACTCTGGATTAGATGTCGATTTGGGAAGTTGGTTTAACAATGCAAAAATCTGGGTTCCTGTCTTCGAGATTGTGAAAATCCCTTCCCAAAGAGATAAGTTACTAAAAGCTATTCAGGGTCCTCAATCAAATATTTCTCAATAGAAGACCCCAAAAGTTGACTTCCATGATGCTCTTATATATTTGCGAAGTTTAGATTTAGAGAACAAGGATCATCAGCCTTTCTTTATCACTTTGATGGTTAATGGGTATAAATTGAATAATTGCATGCTGGAATCTAGTGCATCAGTTGGTGTCATGACTATGAGGGTCATGGAATAGCTTGACTTAAGAGTTTCTAGACCCTACTACAATATATGTGCCATGGATTCTAAGAAGATTGAAGTTCATGGTCTAATCACGAATTTACAAGTCCATTTATCATTTTACCCGGACATCATGATTGTTATGGACATTGTTTTTAATGTGCCTAATGCTTGGGGTATGTTGTTATCTAGAAAATGGGCTTCTGATCTAGGAGGGAGTATTCAAATGAATTGGTCATATGCTATGATTCCTTCTCCTAGAGGTGATGGTTGTGTGAGACTTAATAGAGATCCCGAGAGAAAATTCCATCTTGAAGATCCTAAGAGACCTCACAACGAGATAATTAAAGAACAATCTGACATTGGGAATTATGGTGTCATGTCTAATTTCATAGTTCCTCCTAATGATAAGGTTGATAAAAGAATTAAGGATCTCAATGATAAAGTTTGGTACATGTATTTTGATGGTGCATCGTCTAGGCATGGTAAAGGTGCAGGAATAGTATTAAAATCTCCCCTCGATCATATTTTCAAGTTTTATTATCGATTGGAGTTTGAAGCAACCAACAATGTCGCTAAATATGAGGCTTTATTGTTGGGTCTTGAGTTGGTAAAGTCTTTAAGGATTAAGTTTCTTAGCATTAAGGGGGATTCTGAATTAATTATCATGCAGCTCACAAATAAATTCACATGTAGAAATCAAAGGTTAAGGAATTATTGGAATGTTGTATGGGATACTATGGAACACTTTGATGCTCTTGACCTTGAAGCTATCCCAAGAGAACATAATAGTTTTGCTAATGAACTTGTCGTAGCTACTACTACCTTGCAGTTATCTAATGAGATAATTAAGGATAAGATTAAAATGGAATTTATATTTAGGTCGTCTCTTCTAGATAACTCAGAGCATCGGCAAGTCTTTAATGATGAAAAGAAAATGATTCGTTTTCTTGATAATTTGGATGAGTTTGAAAATTTTCGGATAAATTTTGAGGAGGATGGATCTGGTAATCATGAGCATATCATAAATCCTACTCCTAGGAATGTGGTTGCTTTAGGACACCACTTTGATCAGCATGATGCCACAAAGTTGAAGGAGGAAAATAAAATGGATCCAAGCCAATACATCGAGGTAAACATTGGCACTCCTACGAACCCAAAGTTTGTTAAAATTGGTAAGGGTACTAATGAGGAAGAAAGAAAAAATTTAACCAATTTACTTCGTGAGTATCAAGATGTTTTAGTGTTTTCTTATGATGAGTTGAAAGGTTATAGGGAGGATGTAATGGAACACACTATCCCTTTGAAAGATGAAAATTATAAACCCTTTCGTCAAAAGCTTAGGTATATTAATCCTAAGTTATCCCCTTTGGTTCTGTTAGGTTCCTATACCAATAGGTGTCATTTTTCATGATTGACATTGATAAGGCCTAATATGTTGAAACCTTTGGTTGGTTGCAAAGGTGTTCCATATTCCAAAGACAACAAAAAATTAAAAAATGAAAAGAGGGTATGCCCTAAAAGAAAAATCAAAGGGAAAAAAGAATGAAATGGCCAAATACGAAAGCAAATGAACCCTAAAGAAAAGACCAGGAAAGTGTGCAAGTTCAAAAAGCCACTACTATTCTATTTTTCCAAACATCTTATGGAGTACAACTACTGATTCATGTCACAGTTGATGGATGGCCAAACAACATAATCTTGGCCAAATTCATGTTTAAATTTCTTATCTTAGAAATAGAGAACAAAATCTGTCCAAACAGTTCAAGCTTGGCAGATAAGTAGTTAGGTAGAGAAGCAAAGGGTCTCAACAGCTAAATCTGAGCCCTTGGAAGAAATAAGAGCAAACTTAGAGAGGAGGGAAGCTAAAGGAAAAGAAGAGAATCAACGTTTTCTAGTTCAAATGCACCCAAGCAAGAAAGAAGAAAAATGCTAGGATCAGTAGGCTAGGTTGGTAGTTTTGATGTTGCAGAAGCAGGTTTATGAGAAAATATGTCTTCTAAAGGTGATTCATCTCATGGATATCATAAGAGCCATGGAAAGCTGTGGCTACAATAACAAAAGAAGCATGACTAATTTCCCTCCATATTTCCCCAAGAAATATTTACTAACCTCCCCACAAGGACACTAAGATCTGCTCAGTGCACCTAGTTCACTTCATTTCATGAAAAGACTAAGTAAAACTCTGTGTTTACTTAGGATTACTAAGCCACATTTCTTGTGTAAAAATGCTTTTGTCCATTATGCTAATTTTTCCAAAATTCATAGCTACGATCCCTTTTCATTAAAGCCTAAGTCACTCTTCAAACTTAGTGCTTTATTTGCACATACCTTTCATATCAACATACTAAGTTTATATTATAATTCCTACATAAATATTTTCCCGCCCCTATTATATAAAATACACGAAAAACCCAAAAACATTATAAATATCCTGACCCCCGGCTAGTTATAGCCATATATCAACGTTTATCGGGATTAATGGCTCAACCAGGGCCATTAACAGCTCTCTGCTTACACAACTATGGGATTTTTTTAAAATTTGGTTAAACGAATAACCAAACCCGCCCAGAAACATTAATTAATACCCTTCCATACATTATAAAACGTTGATTTATATGGTGGGTCCCCATGGCATAAGCCCTCCGCCATATCCTATTCACCGCCAGCCATTGGATCGAGGCCTACCCATCCAACGGCCCACATGAATATCGTGACCCCTCCTCTGTCTGATGATTAGCGCCCAGGGAATTGGTGGTTTTGCCGCCGTACCTTGGGACAGGTGGCAGGCGCCTGGTATGATCGCTTCCCCCCCTCCAATACCACCATGGCCCAAAGGCGGTGTGGGGGCCAAACCGCTTACCACCCATGCTCCCTCCTCGCTGAAGTCATGACCACGCCAACACTACGTCAGTGCCATGTCACCCTACTACGCGACAAGCCATTGCATCATGCTGACATCAGCCGACTGCAATGTGCCAAAACCCACCCAAATCAATTTTTGTCAAAAAGGTGTGAAAGAGTCATTTTCGCTGATTTTTGTTTGTTTTCTATGTGCGACCTGTGCATGCGATTTTTCTTCCAAACCATCTGTTTGACTACACAGTCCGCCACCCAGCTAAATTCAGTCCACAGTTCGGCCTTCTAGCTCGTCCCGCGACCTGCAAATTGCACAGTTCATCGTCAAAAAAGGTATTTACCCGCATTACGATCCCAAATCCCGTGTTTTTTCAAATTTCTTTGCAAAATCGCCTGAAGAAACCAAATTCGAGTTAAAATACACCATGTTGTCTTCAAACATACGCAGCAGAACCACTATTTTGCTCATTTTTTAATAAGAAAACCCACAAACTCCGTCTCCCTCTACAAATCTCACCCACTGAGCTAAATGCAAGTTGGTTTCAGCCTGCAATTCCCGGAAAAGTCCCCCACAGCTGTCATTTTACCTATTTTGTTGCAAAAACCCAAGCTCCAAGTTGAAAAATCATAAGAAATTAAGCAATGGAAGCTCCAGTGGCCCTGAACATTGCTCCCCTTAATGCACCTCACAAGGAGCTCGAATGGTTGCCCTTAGCTGATAGGGATTTTCAAATACAGGACTTAACTGGTGACAAAAACCACCTCCAAGCATTCTGTGAAATCAGGAACAGTCACCTAAACAAAACTAATCTCTATGGGATATGAGAATCCAATTTGCCCAGATACTACCTTCCCTCAATAAATGTCTTTTCGGTTGTTATCCACATGTGTCGTGCCAATTATGAACCTACTCAGAGAGCAGTCATGTCTCCAACTGGAACTGTTCTTTCTCATATAACTCCTGACTCAATCAATGAAATGCTACACTTCAAACCTAATCAGCCTCTGGCTCCTCTTTCCATGGGACACTTGGCGGATGAAGGCTCTAAACTATCCACGGTAGAAATAGGCTGAATTGTCAAGTTGTTTATGAGACCAAATTGCCAACCCACAGAGCCACCTCCTCTTGTCCATGTCTGGTTCAATGAGACTGGAAGGTTTATTATTGATATGATATCCTATGTACTGGGATTTAAAACAAGTGAATATGTTGATGAGACCATTTTAGCTTTGATGTCCATGTTTATGCCAGGAGATCCTCCTACTGTCAAATTTGACTTTGCCACTTTCATAGCCAATAAAATACATGAGCAATTCCTGAATCTAGACAGAGAAGGGGTATTCAAGTATACCTCTTACATATATCATTTGTTCTTATACTATTAAATAGACGATTTTAAATTTCCCATTAGAAAATTGGATTCCAAAGGAGAAAGGAGGTCAGTGATTTTTTGGACCTCAGTCTTCCATGAAGTTCACAACTATCCTTATACTTACTGTGAGTTCATTGATTTGTTTATACATCTGGTCTCCTCTCTGCTAATGAGAACTCCCCCTCCCAAACTCTCTGATGACATGAAGAAAATTTTACAACTCTCCAAAAGCTACAAAATAGGTGACTGGTACTTCTACCAAAATCACACTGAAATCAAGATATATGGCTGTGAGTTGTGCCCCTATAAACTGCCAAAATTTGTGCCTACGAGACTCTTTTCTCTTGACTTCAGGCAATTTATCAATTTAGATATGACTCACTTTCACAGTGCAAAGAAAAAGGCTCAACTGAAATTAAGAACTGAGCTAGGCCCTTTTGTCATTAACAAAAAGGAAGGATGGCAAGATGTTGACAAGATATCGGGTGAGAAACTCAAATTTAAAAGGAGCTTTTGGTGGGTACCCTATGAACCAAATGGATTCATCTGCGAGTGAAAAATAAAAAATAGGCTATCAGCCTATGAACATTGTAAGATCCCTGAAATAGAGAAAATTACCAATTTTCCAAGTTGCTGTA
>APFE030834139.1:13491-31195 GCA_000404065.3 Pinus taeda
GGTGAGACAATCCTTGTCACAATGTGAAATTCAACCACGATTGACCATGGTTGACCATGATTGATATTATAAACCTAAGGGAATAATAAACCCAAGGGATTGATATTAAAACCCAAATGAATAATAAACCCAAGGAATTAATACTAAAACCCCAAGGGATTATGAACCCAAGGGAATAATATTAAACCCAAGGGACTAATATTATAGACCTAACATTCGTGAACCCAATTGTAAATATTACAAAGAGAAAAATAAACATGAGTTATTTTCATGGTGAGTCAATATTTGTCAAAATGGGACATTCAACCATGGGACTAATATGGTAAACCCAAATATAAATATCAAAAACACTAAAATAAACATGGTTTATTTTCATCGTGAGACAATCTTTGTCAAAATGTGACATTCAACCATGGGACTAATATTATAAACCTAACATTGGTAAACCGAAATATGAATACTACAAACACTAAAATAAGCATGATTTATTTTGATGGTGAATCAATCCTTGTCACAATGTGACATTCAACCATGGTTAACCATGATTGATATTATAAACCTAAGGGAATAATAAACCCAAGGGATTGATATTATAAACCCAAATGAATAATAAACCCAAGGGATTAATACTAAAACCCCAAGGGATTGTGAACCCAAGGGAATAATATTATAAACCCAACATTTGTAAACCCAAATATAAATATTACAAAGAATAAAATAAACATGATTTATTTTCATAGTGAGACAATCCTTGTCACAATGTGACATTCAGCCATGGTTGACCATGGTTGGCTATGATTGACAATGGTTTACCATGATTGATATTATAAACCTAAGGGAATAATAAACCCAAGGGATTGATATTATAAGCCTAAGTTAATAATAAACCCAAAAGAATAATACTAAAACCCCGAGGAATTATGAACTGAAGGGAATAATACTAAACCCATGGGACTAATATTATAAACCCAACATTGATAAACCCAAATATAAATACTACAAACACTAAAATAAACATGGTTGATTTTGATGCTGAGACAATCCTTGTCACAATGCAACATTCAAACATGATTGACCATAGTTTGCTATGATTGACAATGGTTGACCATGATTAATATTATAAACCTAAGGGAATAATAAACCCAAGTTATTTACATTATAAACCCAAATGAATAATAAACACAAGAGATTAATACTAAAACCCTAAGGGAATAATATTAAGCCCAAAGGACTAATATTATAAACCCAACATTTGTAAACCCAAATATAAATATTACAAAGACTAAAATAAACATGATTTATTCATGGTGAGACAATCCTTGTGACAATGTGACATTCAACCATGGTTGACCATGATTGATATTATAAACCTGAGGGAATAATAAACCCAAGGGATTGATATTATAAACCGAAATGAATAAAAAACCCAAGGGATCAATACTAAAACCCCAAGGGAATAATATTAAACCCAAGGGACTATTATAAACCCAACATGTGTAAACCCAAATATAAATATTGAAAACACTAAAATAAACATTATTTATTTTCATGGTGAGACGATCCTTGTCACAATGTGACATTCAAGCATGGTTGACCATGGTTGGCTATGATTGACAATGGTTTACCATGATTGATATTATAAACCCAAGGGAATAATATTAAACCCAAGGGACTAATATTATAAACCCAACATATATAAACCCTAAGACAAATATTATAAACATTAAAATAAACATGATCGACCATTATTGATTTTTATATTTAGACAATCCTTATTACAATTCCATGTTGGACCATGGTCGACATCATAATAAACCATGTTTGACTCGAGAATAATAAACCCAAGCGATTGATATTATAAACCCAAGGGATTAATACTAAAACCCCAAGGGATTATGAACAAAAGGGAATACTATTAAACAAAATGGACTAATAATATAAACCCAAGGGAATAATTAACCAAAGCGATTGGTATAATAAACCCAAAGGATAAACCGAAGGGATTAATATTTTTTTCATGGTGAGACAATCCTTGTCAGAATATGGCATTCAATCATGGTTGACCATGGTTGGCTATGATTGACAATGGTTTACCATGATCGATATTATAAACCTAAGGGAATAATAAACCCAAGGGATTAATATGAGAAACCCAAAGGAATAATAAAATGAACGGATTAATAATAATAGCCCAAGGGATTATGAACCCAATGGAATAATATTAAATCCAAGGGACTAATATTATAAACCCAACATATATAAACCCTAAGACAAATATTATAAACATTAAAATAAACATGATCAACCATCATTGATTTTCATATTGAGACAATCCTTATCACAATTCCATGTTGGACCATGGTCGACATTATAATAAACCATGTTTGACTCGGGAATAATAAACCCAAACGATTGATATTATAAACCCAAGGGATTAATACTAAAACCCTAAGGGATTATAAACCTAAGGGAATATTATTAAACAAAAGGGACTAATAATATAAACCGACGGGAATAATAAACCCAAGGGATTGATATAATAAACCAAAAGGAATAATAAACCTAGGGGATTAGCACTAAGACCTCAAGGAATTATGAATCGAAGGAATTATTAATATTAAAAAATTTAAGAACGAAGAAACCCAAGAATTTGATATTATAAACCTAAGGAATTAATAAACCCAAGGGAAAAATATTAGAAACCAAAGGTATCAAAAATAGCAATGGATCAATATTAAAAACAAAAGGGATTAATAGGAATTAATTTTTTTAACCCAACGGATTGATCAACCCACATGACTATGAATATTATAAACCTAAGGGATCAATAAAACTTAGGGATTGTTAATATTATGAAAGCAACAAGTTAATAAATTGAAGGAATAAACATTGTAAATGTAAGGGATTAGTATTAAACCTTAGGACTATTTAAACCTTAATATTGGGGATTAATAAACCAAAGAGAATAAATGATAAACCAAAAGAATTATTAATATAAAAAACTTAAAGAACAAATAAACCTAATCATTTAATATTATAAACCCAAGGAAATAGTAAACCGAACCTAAGCCCTAAATCCATGGCATCAATATTATAAACATAAATAATGTTATAACACAAAACAACAATAAAAAAACATAAACCAAAACCAATATAAGAACCACATTGCAAACTATAAAGCATTAAAACATGATAAATCATTGTTACAATAATAATAACACACTTATATCATTACACTATAAACAATAAATAAATTTTAAGCCATAAATACATTGATATCAATACATGAATGTATTAATAGTATAAATCTCAATAATATTGATATAAACACCTAGAACATGAAATCCCAACAAGAATATTATAAATGTAAACAATATTTTCATTTATGAAAGACGTGAACAAAGTTAAGGGATCCACACAAAAGACCACAACAATCACATATGCAAGAAAAATATATAAAACAGTAACATTGCCATTGGACATAAATGAAAAAACACATCTAAATTGCACACATTGGATTTAAAGAAGAACAACATAATAGGACATTTTAAGACCAAAGATATACAATTTTGTACATAAAAACAACATTAGTGTTTAAAAAATAATCAATTTAACCAAAATTGCAACCACAGAAAGAACATTGAGTCTTAACATATATTTTTTGTTTTCTTTACATCAGATAATTCCACTACAAAATTGAACTTCAAACAATATTTCAAAAGTCATCTATGGAGCGGCCTCTTCCAAAACACAACCAGATCGATGACAAAAGTAGCACCAATTCAAATCAACAGGATAATGATCACGATACTTAACACTTTGCAACTAATTCCTTCTTGTTCTCCTCCTAGACTCCCTTTGGTGCACATGTTTCAAGTATTTTACATGTGTTTTTGTTTGATCTAGCTCACGAATATGATCATCAATAAATGTAGGATGGAACCCATGTTTTCTATCAGACTTGTTCTGAAGATAGGAAAGAAAGGTTATAGCTCCAGCAATATCGCGTATTGTTCTGGAATAATAGATGACATCATTATTGTCCATATCTACATTTGAAAGACACAAAAACAAAAGAAAAATCAATAGACATGCACAAATAAATAATCACACACACACACACACACATATATACATAAAACATAACACCCCATTTGTATTTATGTTAAAAAACTTAATGTTATAATGTTACATGAAAAAAACAATCTAGTGTTACATGAACCAAATGATATAAAAAATTCTAAAAGTATAAGCCTCATTTCAAAATACAATAGAAAAAACTGTGGAAATAGAATAAAACCATGGCCAATATTCAAAAAATGGATATTGGCCATGGTGATGGCCAATATTCAAAACCTCCATTTTTTTCATTTCGTGATGTAATATGAATCCACAATATTAATATCAATATGAACGAGTTATAAAAATGATTTTGAATGATTGGTTCATATAACTCATTGTTTATTTCTAAATGGTCTGTTGCAAAGAAAAGAGCAATAGGCACTTAAAAAAAAAAAAAGTAAATTCAACACCACGAAAAACGATGTAAACAACTTTCTCAAATATTACTATGAATATGATGAATTTATTAATCTAATAAATATATGAAAATGATTATTATATTATAGTAAATCAAGAGGACAATAAAAGCAATTCAAAAGACATACTATAAAGAAGGTCACAATGTTATTAGTTGTATGTCATAGTGATATGGACTTCAATCGCTCCTCTTCCTTCTTCCTAATTATAACATATGCGCTATCTTCCATCTTGGCATAACGTTGAATAGAAAAAGGCGGTGCAATGCGTAAACCATCTATCGATTTCACCCTTGATATGGCTGTGAAGGTAAGACCTTGCTACTCTTTATTCCCGATATCAACTGACGCTCATTCTAAATTCAATCCATGTGACTTGCGCATTGTAAGAGCCCATGCCATCTTCAAAGGAATTTGTTTTCGATTTCCTCTTATCATTGGTGTGATAGGGACAATGTTTGGATTGCTTGCATCAAATGGAACACCAACATACTTATCAAGAACAATAGTTGTGAACATTGAAAGTTGAGGTGGCTTAGAGGTAGGTGGATAAAATATATCCTTAACATAACCAGGTGCACCATTCACCAAGCCAACTTCAACCCATAAATTACATGTCAACATAACACGCTGACCACGATACAACAAAACTTCACGGTCCAATTGTTCATCATCAACACCATTGATTTCTGAACGCCTTGAATGCTCAGCAACACATCGCGCAATTGGAGAATTTAAAGATTTTAACATATGCCTATTATGGAAGGAGACCAAATTATTTGTTGGAAACATGTGAACTGTTGCATAAAATAAATCTCTTTCTCTAGGATGCAGCCTCATATCAACCCCTGACATAAGAAACTCCCAATCTTCAAGAAGAAGTCCTAAATTTCTTATATTAATGAGGACTCAATGAAAATAAGATTGTTTCTCATTATTCCCTTGCTGGCGAAAGATTGTGTCAAGAGTGACAATAATGTTGAATTTGTTCCACAAGACTTTCCCTGCTGCATACAAAGGCTTATCTCTCATAGGAGGTAGTTGGCCAAGGTCACCCACAAGGATGATGGATCTGCCACCAAAAGGACAATTATTTTTGTCTGGAAATGCTTCTCGTAATCGAGCATCTGTTTGCATAAACAACCTTGATCCTAGAAAGCTCATTTCATCAATCAATATATATCTAACATGTCGCATTTCTTCTTGGAATACTATAAATGACTACCCTTGTAGTGGCTACATATCTTAAATTGGAATTTTTAGAGCTGAGTGTATTGTTTTTGCATGTATATTAAAAGCTACTATTCCTGTTGGGGCAAGAAGAAGCAAAAGGCTTCTTCCATTACTTGACGAATCAGACAGAGCTTCAAAAATACAATGGATAAGGAAAGACTTCCCAGTGCCCGTAGTGCCCTGAATAATCATAAGAAGAGATTCATGAATCTCATATTCAAAAAAGTGCCTTAATACAATTTCAAAAGATAGTCTTTGTTTTTTTGACAAAGAATCTGGAGATGCAAATGTTCTGTTTGAAAGGTCAACAATATCGCCCCTTGATTTTGCATTCCTTATAAAATTAATAGCTTCTTATGCAACATCATTAGAAATAATTGTACTTTCCCAGTCAAAGGATATATCAAAGTCCCTTCAACCAAGGGTGTGAAGATTAGAAACATTCACATCATTTGGTGGAACCAAGCGAGAGAAAATCTGCCATTCTTGAAAATCATCTTCAAGATTCATTTCCTAGTTAGAAAAATCACCATCTTCTTCATCTTCAATATTTTCTATAATTGATGGGTTTCAATCAACATGCCATGCTCCATATCGAAAATTCCTCCAATTTTCAATAATATTTCAGTTGAAAGGCCAATTTCTTTAGGGATGTCACGAAATTGCTTGTACAAAAGCAATTATGTCCAGTAAAAGGTTTCAAATTCCTCTGAGTCCTCACTAGGAATATAATAAAATCATGGCCAAACCCGAACAATAGCATGAACATCTCTAGGCTTCCATGGATCTTGTTTACGATTGTTATCAAATGTCCAAGATCTTGTTGTTTCTATCAAAGATAGATGTTCAAGGAAAAAAGGTCTCTTTTGATAATGTTGAACAAAGTATTCTGAGATGAACATTGCAAGCCATCCCTTGAAATTTTCCTAAAAACCTTTCTTCCAACATTTAAGGAAACAAATTTCCAACTACAAACAACAAGAGGTAGCTTAAGCAACATATGGCAATTTTCTTGTGCTCCAATATAACGGTCAACAATCATTTCTACAAGAATCTTTATATATGCACATAAAGCATGATCCTCGGTAACAATAGAATTTGAAATTCTAGTTAACATATGATGATAACTTTTAGACCTTTTTTCTGCTTTTGATGCATACTTAGCAATGTATTTCAACAAAGCATAGCGAGAAAGCACTAGCTGGCAATACAATTTTCTTCCAGCTTACCCAAGCAAAAGTTTTTCCTTCCTTTTGTTCGTTCCATAGATATCGACAGCATATCTGTTGGATGCGCCCGAGTATTCCCCGCGGGATCCAAGCAAGTGATATCGAATATACCGGAGTGGCTTCCAGGACTGCTTTTATCACGACAAGGCGCCCAACTCTTGATAGAAATCTATGATTCCAAATTTTCAATCTCTTCTCAATTTTAATCATTAACCAGATCCAGTCAGCAGTCCAGTAATTTTAGGGTTTGATCTTAAAACCCAAGTATTTCAGACCGTCCGAGAGATTGTGCAATTGATAGTGGAAAAAGTGGAGGGCTGCTCTATCCTCTTGAGGGGTCGTGTGAGACAGAGTAATAGTAGATTTGGTCTGATTTGCAGCCATATCAGTGGATTTTTCAAAGAGGATAAGTATGTCATGGAAGGAGGTATAATCCCTAATGCTGCCATTCAAGAAGATCATAACATCATCAATGAAAAGGAGATGTGTGAGATGGCAGAGTTCGTTCATTTTCAATCCTTTGAGTATGCCTTCCCTTTTTCCGGTGCCAATGAGCGTGTTGAGACCTTCCATAACTATTAGAAACAAAAGGGGAGATAGGGGGCATCCTTGCCGGAGTCCACGTTCAGCATGAAAGAAATGGGATACAGAGCCATTAATAAGTACATTGAAGGATACTGAGGTTATGCAGCTGATAATCCAGTATGTGAAAGCCAAAGGGGATCCTAAATGGATCAAGATCATCTTAATGAAGGGCCAACTGACACGATCAAAAGCCTTTGCAAGATCTATCTTGAGGATAATTATTTTCAAATTTTTAGATTTGATAGAGTGAATGGCTTCCTGGGCTGTGCCTATGGCCTCATGGATCCGTCTACTTTGGAGAAAGGCAAATTGCTCAGCAGAAATGTGTTGGAAGAGTATAGGGCGAAGCTGATTTGTGTTGGGTGTGGAGCCTGATTATCTTTTATATTCAAAGGTTTAAGCCGGATGTATACCCCAGGAAGACTGTACACCCCTCCATGTGGGGGGGTGCGGGGGGGACTTGTCCCCCCCGCGGGGGTCCGAGGGGGCTAATCCCCCCCGGCTTGAGGGTCCAGGGGCTAGCAGTTCCCCGATGAGGGTTCAGGGGCAGCGCCCCTGAAGCTAAAAATAGATGTAAAATTGCCTTGTAAAAGTATAGTAATCTCTAGTCAATCTCGGCCGTTCATTAGGCGGGTGATCTGATGGTATAAGTTATGTTTAATTTAGGGTTTTTTGCCCTAGAAGGAAACCCCTTACTATATATGAGGGAATTGTATTACATCTATGTAAATCTGTATTCTAAGTGAGGAAGAGAGAGGAGATTGAGAGCGAAGAGGGTGTTACAGCAGATATGTTTTAGGTTGTATCTCTTCAGTTTGCTGGATAATATAATAATATAAGGACTGGTTGTTTCTCCATGGATGTAGCCCAAACTGGGTTTACCATGTATATCTGTATCTCTCTTATTTTATGTGTTTTCTGTGTTCATATTTCTGCAATATTTGGTGTGTTCCATTGCTCCGTAATCTATAATTCCCTAACAAATGGTATCAGAGCCGAAGACCTATTTGGCTGATAAACTCGCAGGAGAGAAGGGTTCCTAGTTCGAGTGGGAGCAATGGCAGAAGATGGTAGGTTTAGGGTTGAAAAATTCAACGGCCAAAACTACCAGCTATGGAAGATGCAGATGGAATATTATCTGTATCAGAGAGATCTGTAACTATGACCAGGTTATCTTTTGTTTAGAGATGCATGAAAATAATTACATAAAGATTTTGTAGCTTAACCAAAGAGAAACTTAAATGTGCACATGTAAGAAGAAGAATAAGAAACACATCAGAAGACAGGAAGACAAGAACTTGATAACGGAGTTCGTCCCTCCTGGACTACATCTCCAGGCCCTCCATGCTAAAAAGTGCCCGAAAATTGGAGATCCCTATTGCAGAAAGTGACACCACCAATGGATTCCCATCATCGAGAGGTGTAAGATCCATATAAAACTTGCCTAATTCTGATACTAGACCAAAATCACCCTTATGCAAAAGTTTTGCTCAAGCAAGGTTCCACTAGAGTTTCTAAGTGCTCAAGGTTCCACCACCTTGTCTCGAAATTCATGATGCTAATCTCCCTCTTCCAAATGGTAAAAAAATGAGTGCTAAATAATACTGGGTGGATTAAACCATAAGGTGGTTATGGTTTATTTTTACCAAAACCCACTTTTAAATAACCATATTCCAAACTTTACCAAACTGTATGCCATTATATTGTTTTTAATTGGATGTACTTGAAGTTTTATGTGTTGTACGTGGAGGTTTTATGGTTGCTACCATATCTCCTTGTATCCCATGGGTATCCATATCTGTTGTATTTACCGTGAACCATGGAATATTGCATACGTTATGTTGGTTGGGAGGTGTGCCATAAATGGCATACGTTGTAACAACCGCTTATATACCATCATACATTACAATGTTATGCCACGTATGGGTTTTATGTTATATATATCCTAAACTTAATTCAATTATGGATACGTTGGGATATGCCTTTAACCTTTTTTTTATATGTGGTATATGTTTGTTACCATGACTTAATACGTTTCCATTTGTTATATAACAATAACATTATTTCGTTGAAATTCGGATTTGGGCTCTGGGTTCTAGGGTTTGTACATTTGTAGCGACGGAAGGCTTTGCAAAACTACAGAATACCTGCAATCTCTGACGGATTCAGTCCCATTCATACACCGGATGGAGGGCACACGACCTCATGGAGCCCCTGCCGGGGGAGGGCAATGGACCTCCCCCACACAATGACAATGAACAGTTTCTGAATGAGGAAGGAAAGGTTATTGCAAATCAGAATGAGAATAATGAAGGTCCGAAAAGCCACCAGAAGTACGCTTTACTACATGCAAACCAGTGGCCTCTGTACACCTAAGGGTAGAACTACCAAGCCATCGAATCGATGGAAAGATCCATTTCATGAAAGATCATGCTCTAATAGGGAAATTCATTGGTCTATGGCCAACTAAAAAAGCATTAAGAGGCTAGATAAATGTGAAATGGCATCCAAAGGGACATATCACCCTGCAGCTGGGACCGAAAGGGTTCTTCACTGCTATCTTCAACTGCTTGGAGGACAGAAACAGGGTTCTAGACGGTGGGCCCTGCTTCTTCAATGCAGCCAGTCTGTTTCTCAGAGGATGGGTGGAGCGCTTCAACCCAGACAAGGAGGACCTCAGTTGTGCTCCGGTGTGGATCCGCTTATACTCACTGCCGGTGGAATATTGGGAGGAAGACTCCCTACAGGCGATAGGAAACACTCTGGGCGAGTTTATCAAAATTGCAGAGGAAACGAAGACATGCAAATACACTTCTTTTGCCAGAATTTGTGTATATATGAATCTAAATCAGGCTCTTCCAGATGCGGTAAGCATATCTCACTATGACATTGAATGGATTCAGACAATTGACTATGAACATGTGCCTTTTCTATGCCGAAGATGTCATGCCCTTGGGAACTTATTCAAAGACTACCCACTAACACAGAAACCCTCTCCTGCCTCTGATCTGGAAGCCTCAGAAGCAGGTGGCTTCATCAAAGTCACAAATCGCCAGAAAGCCCACAAGAAACATGCTCCAAAACCAAAGGCAGCGGAGACCAGCCAACCCAGGCCCTCAACAAGCAATAGTTTTGGTGTCTTAGCTAACCAGCTGGAAATGCAAACGAATCCGCCGGAGCCAGAGACAATGAGCGACGACCACTCAAAGAAGGGAAATCCCACAATGCCACAAGCAGATACTCAAGGTAAGGAAGCTTCTACCTCAGACAAGAAAAAAGAAACATTATGGAATACTCAAGTCATGCAGTTGGAGATTCCAAGCTCAAATGCTAGCCTAGAAGAGGAATCGATGGAAGAATCAAATTACTCCCAATTTATGGAGGAAGAAACAGAAACAATAGACATTGGGGATCTGGACCAACCCGGTCTAGAAAAAGCCTGCACAACAAACAACTTTGACAACATTCCGGCAGGACAACTTAAGAACCTGGAAGAAGTGTTATCTCGGGCGCAGAGGCAAAAATCTTTAGGTATACAGACAGGAGGTCCATGGGATGGACGATCCATAGCCAAAGACATCAAAAAGTGAGGAAGTAAAATTGTTCTACAAAGAACAATCAAGGTAGGTCAAATTCTAGTGGAGTTCGGCAGGTATGCCAAGTTAACCAAATACTACCATCCTGAAAACAATCTTTCCCAATGAAGTTAATCTCTTGGAATATAAGAGGGCTTAATGGCCCAAGGAAGACCTGAATTCTTAAAAACATGATAAAGCAAGAAAACCCTCATGTTTTATTCTTGCAAGAGACCAAATGTGATTCTAATGCCTTTGATAGATTAGCTGCTAAATTCTGGCCTGGGAGTCATAACATAGCAGTAGATGCAGATGGTGCCTCGGGAGGCCTCGCCATTATATGGGACTCGAGAGCTATCACGCTCAACAATTTCCATGCACACAGGAATTTCCTCCAAGCAATTTTTCATATCATAAGCACAAATCAACATGGGCTCCTAACTAATGTTTATTTCACACAGGATACATCTCGAAAAGCGGATATCCTAAACTCCATTTCTGCTCTCAACCATAACAAATTGCACCCTTTATGGATCGCAGGAGGCGACTTCAACATGATAACAAGACTGGAAGAAAAGAGAGGGGGAAGATGCAGAAGTTCTCAGGAAGGGTCGCTCTTGAAGGAATTCATTCAGAATAACTGGCTTATCGACCTCCCTTTCAATAATGGAGTATTTACCTGGAACAACAGACGAGCAGGGAACCAACAAATCGCTTCTTGGTTGGATAGGTTTTTACTCTCAGATAATGCCATTCATCTTGGGGGTGTGGCCCATTTCCCTCTAATGATCTCGTCTGGGAAACAATATACGGAGGCCTTTTCACTTTGAAGCCTTCTGGTTGACACATCCAGACTTCCACAATTAGTCAATACAGAATGGAACAGCTTCTATCCTCCTCCAGGCTCAAAAATGTTCCAATTCCAACAAAAGCTCAAGCACCTAAAAGGCAAGATCAAGTATTGGAATCACACTTCATTCGACAATATCTTTCAGGGGAAAGCGACCGTTGAGCTGGAAATGAAGCAGCTATAGCAGAAGATCATCACAAATTTCCGACCAGAGGACCTGGCAGAACAGGAAAAAACCCTTGAAATGCAACTAGCAGAAAAGAAAAAGCAGGAAGAAACGTTGTGGCGACAAAAATCAAGGATCGGATGGCTCAAAGATGGAGAGAAAAACACTAAATTATTTCATAACACTACAATCCAGCGCAGGATGCATAACAATATAACTCATATTCAAAATGAGCAGGGAATCAAAATGGAAAAGCATGAAGAAATAGAGACTGGGCTTTTAAATTATTTCAAGCAGGTGCACAGAGAGCCAAACAATGACAGATCTCAGGCCATAGAGAAAATTACTCGCAATATTACCAAACTTATCACAGAAGATCATAACCAAATTCTTCTCAAGCCTGTTGATCTTCAAGAAGTGGAACTTGCTGTACGACAACTAAAAGTAGGCAAAGCCCTAGGCTCGGATGGTTTCACCTCTAATTTTTTGCACAACTTCTCGAACCTAATCAAGATGGAGGTCTGGCAGGTGGTTGAAGAGTCTCACTCTCTAAGATGGATGTTTCCAGGGATAAATGCTACTTTCGTAGCCCTGGTTCCCAAGGTGGATCAACTAAGCACACCCGACAAGTACAGACCGATAGCACTCTGCAACATAATCTATAAGATTGTGTCTAAAATCATAGCTTCCAGGCTCAAACTCCTGCTTCCTCTCATCATCTCACTTGAGCAATCCGGATATGTTGAGGGGAGGCAGATCACGGATGGGATCATCCTTACCCATGAAATAATTCATTCTCTGAAGATCTCCAAGAAGCCAGGTATGCTACTCAAACTAGATCTCTCAAAGGCTTTTGATAACCTTAGCTGGAAGTATATTGAAAAGGTTCTAACAGCTTTTGGTTTTGATGCTTCCTGGGTTCGATGGATTATGAGCCTCATCTCATCCTCCTTTTTCTCTATTTTAATCAATGGCATTCCCTCTGCTACCTTTCATCCTTCTCGTGGCATCAGGCAGGGAGACCCCCTCTCCCCTTTCTTGTTTGTTATTATGGCGAAGGGTTTAGGTCGAAGTATCAAACATGCTCAACAATATCTCTGTCTCAAAGGCCTCTCCTTCCACAACTCCCCTGCTTTCACTCATCAGCAATTTGTTGATGATAATATGTTTTTCGGGCATCCCTCGGTCCAAGAGGCTCGTCAGCTCAAAACTCTTTTGACGGACTTGTCGGAAGCCTCTGGTGCCTCTATCAATCACTCCAAATCTCAAATCTTCTTCTTTCATACCCACTCAGTCATTCAGTCAGCCATTCTATGCATCCTACGCTTCTCTTCTGCTAAACTTCCCTCCTCTTATCTAAGCGCTCCGCTCATAGCCTCTGGCCTAAAGCACTCTTCTTGGAGAATCCTTCTAGATAATTTGGAAGCACGGCTTTCCTCCTGGACTCACAGAGCACTTAACATGGCTTGTCGTCTTGTCCTCATTAAAGCTGTCCTTCAAGATATGGCTTTATACCTCTTCTCCATCCTTGCGGCTCCCAAATGGGTTCTTAAAGAAATCAAAACTATCCAAAGATCGTTTCTTTGGGGCAGTAGCAACCTCAAGCGAAAGTGGGCTCTTGTTAAATGGGAAACAGCTTGTCTTCCAAAGAAAGGAGGCGGTATCGGATTGAGGGACCCCTCTCACAGCAATGCAGTTATGGGGGCTCGAATCTGGTGGAAATGGCATTCGGACCCTCATACCCCTTGGGCCTCGTTATGGACAACTAAATATGTGGGAAACTGCCCAAGGGAGAAACTAATCAGAATATTAGAGACCAGCACAAGCTCAATCATGTGGAACTCGGCCAAACAACACAAGAGCCTCATACAACAGCATAGCTTTTGGGAAGTGAA
Organism: Pinus taeda; assembly: GCA_000404065.3. Classification (NCBI taxonomy): domain Eukaryota; kingdom Viridiplantae; phylum Streptophyta; class Pinopsida; order Pinales; family Pinaceae; genus Pinus; species Pinus taeda. The sequence goes on from APFE030834139.1 coordinate 27,563, forward strand.
GAATGGTGGTAATGATAGGTTTTGGGAAGACTCCTGGCAACAGATGCCCAAACTCAGGGACATGTTGCCTCCAAATACACCTCTGGAATAGAATATGAAACCTCAAAATACGGTGAGAAATTTTTGATGCAATTCCTCACGCCAAGATTACAGAGAGTGGCTCAAAGCGACTCAAATCTTAAGACAGGGGCCGATGCAAGACCAACAAACTCTGGATATAGAACTAATGAAAAGGAAAATTCAGTATTATGAGGAAAAGGACATTCTCAGATGGGGATATGAAGAAAAGGGAACCTACTCCACAAGAGAGGCCTACAATATTCTTATCAAGGAACACATGGTGCTGGACTCACTCTGGAGCAAAATATGGGACCCCTCCATCTGGCCGAAAGTGTCTACCTCTCTTTGGCTCCTTTGTCACAAAAATATTCTCACATGGGACAATCTGAGGAAAAGAAAATTCTATGGACCCTCCATCTATCCCAACTGTAAAAATGAAGAGGAAACCATTGAACACCTCATGTATCACTGTCCGTTGGCACACAAGCTATGGCAAAAAATCATTTTCCGTTGTCAAAAAGAAGGAGGAGCCAATGGAGATATAACTTCTATTGTGCACAACTGGGACCCCCACCCCTATCAAAGTAAGATCTTGAATTTTCTCTGGAAGCTCATCCCATGATTTGTTATGTGGGCCATATGGAAGGAGAGAAATGGTAGAATATTCAAGAATCACACCAAATCGTTGGATGACATATGGAAAATCATCAATCAAAATATTGAAGAAACCATATCTCTCAATACATGGTACCAAGAGGATTTCCCAACTATCCCACAGGAACAATCAATATGGAATAATTGGAAATTCCATAAAAAGCAAGAACAGCTGATCAAAGGAACAAAGCCTCCGAGAGGTCACTCATCGGAGAAATGGCTCCCTCCCCCCATGAACATGTATAAGCTAAATTTTGATGGTGCCTCAAAGGGTAACCCAAGGAATTCTAGCTTCGGAGGGATCTTCAGAGATCACAAGGGAGCTCATATCTTAAATTTCTTAGGCTCTCGAGGGTGGGACACCAATAACTCAGCGGAGTTAGAAGGTCTCTGGCAAGGGCTACTTCTGGCACAAGATAAGGACCTCTTTCCTATTATAATAGAAGGAGACTCTCAAATCATCATCAAAATGGTCTCTAGAATTCTACAGGGATCCCCCTCCTCCAAGATCAGTAACAGTTGGAGAATGGCAAAAAGGTTACAGCATATTGAACGCTGGTTTTCCTCCCACAGAGCGGTCTCCTTGAAACACATTCGTAGGGAAGGGAACAAAGTTGCAGACCTATTAGCTAATATGGGAGTTGAGTGTGGGATGCATATACTTGTTGGACCACTCACTAATTTAATTTCTGAATCTCAACTCCTGGATTTTAACAATCTCGTGCAGAAGGAAATGCCTGAGATAGAAGAAATTCCCCCGGATGTGGGTGGCACCATCACTCTTAATGCACATCATGCAGCAAATTAAATCTTGGTACTGCCAGCTGCAGAGCAGCGTGGCTTCGCATGACTTCACCTTGTGCGAGTGGGAGGAAGGTTTTAAGGCTGGATCAAGTAGCAGATTTACATTAATGGCTCATGTTGTTCGACGCAACATTCCCACTGTTATAATCATGTTGATCCTCAGTGTTTTCATCACGCCTTATGCTCAGTCTCTCAACAGCGGAACCTGGTTAGCGGAGGTAGATAGTGACGGGTTGATTCTGGTTCATTGCCGCGAGCCCCAGGCCAACTTTTCCAAGGGTAAGCTCTCCCCTGTTCTGGATTTACGCATTGGATGTATTGTGCCAGCATCTGGGGTGTGTTCTATGCATTCTGTATGGCATCCCCATTGTTTCAACCGACTCTGTTCGGCAGTCTCTGGTGTATATAATCTCTCTGCGCCCTACCACCTGTCTATCATTATGGTTTGTTTGGACAAAAGACATCGTTCTGGGAAGCGTCGTGACAGTGGCTTGCATTCCTCGGCCGGTCATTCTATGGAACCTGCGCTGGGGCCCAACAATCCTCCCCCCATCCACGAGGTTGTGCCACCTTTGAAGTCGAGGCAGAAGCCTACTCCGAATAGTGCCTTCCAAACCATGCACTTTAAATTTCAAAGTAATTTGAACATGCCTCTTATTACTGCTCACATCACCATTATTCTTTCGGAAGAGGATAATCAGGTCTCCCCTCTGGCTTGCATTGCTCCTGATCCTTCCCAAAGCAATCAGCACTCCATGGACAAAGATAGCCCGGAGAATTGGAAAAATGAGAAGTCTGGTCAAGGGGAATTTCTTAGAAATACTCCTCCCCTTGAAGATACACGACCTGCTATTGATGAAGGGACTCAAGGTGAAGCAAGCCATTCCATGGCTATCCCTGTCAGCAATTTGGACGGCAATGAGAGTCTGAGGACCGGCGGTGTAGGTCTGGCTGAGGAGAAGAATCATGGCAAAGCTAAGGAAGGGTAGCGCCACCTAGGACTGCCTCTTTCTTTTTTGTTTCGGCTACTGTTCAGATAATCACCTACAAGAATTCTAGCTCCCAGTCAGGCTTCAACATTGTTGTTTTTGGCTTCCATGTGGGGAATTGGTGATACACTTAATGTTGGTTTGCACTGATTTTGTGTTCCTGTGGCTCAGTTCTCCTTCTCAGCTAAACATGTCACTCTCAGTGTCTTTCATTTGGTTTCTTGCTCTTTGTAACTGGTCTCCCCAGCTTCTGTTTGTAAGGGGGCAATTCTGTTGTTTTGAGTGCTCTTAAACTATGTTTTCTGAGGCCTCGACTCTATGTAAAAATATTTTTCCTTACAGTTAATAGAATTTAGTATTTGCAGAGAAAAAAAAACCAATAACATTATTTCCCATGTGCGTTGGATGGTTGGGATTTTTTATATGGTTGCATATATTTTGGTTATTATTATATTTTTTCTTGATTTGGTTTAAAATAGTTAATTGGATAACTATATGAAAACTGCAGTTATAACCAAAATATTTCTTGTGCAGGTTTAGGAGGCTAATGACAGGCTAACATGTGTTAGTGTTTGATGGGCTTCCATGTGGGTCCCACGTGCTCCTGGGATGCCATGTTGCGCACTATGGGCCCCATTTTTCCTCTGCCATGAAAATTTTTGAAGAGTTCTATCTTTTGCATACAAGCTCGGATTGACAAGCCATTCACGCCACCGTGATCAAGAAGATGAGTCCTCTCAACTGATGCCGCCAAATTCTCCTTTCTGCCATTTTTGAATTTCCAGCCTTATCCATCCCCTTGGTGTCTTGAGATCCTCCTGGATCAACCTACCATTGAGCGGAAAGACAAAGAAATCGACGAGTATGACAGACACAGAATGGGATATTCTCGATAGGAAGGCACTTGGAACAATACGGCTATGCTTAGCGGTGTTGGTAGCGTTTAATATTTCGAAGGAAACGACAACAGAGGTTTTAATGTCAGCATTGGCCAAACTATATGAAAAACCCTCGGCCTCAAATGAGGTATTTCTTATGAAGCATTTATTTAATATGAAGATGTCAGAAGGTGGATTTGTTGCAGACCATTTAAATGATTTTAATACAGTTACAAGTCAGTTAAGTT
>APFE030834143.1:0-13121 GCA_000404065.3 Pinus taeda
AAAGAATAGTCTCAGGATTTGGTCATTGGCTACCCTGAACTCAATCTAAGCTATCTTATATGTTTTCTTCTAATAGAGTATTTAAAGAGTAATTCTTCACTGCTACCTTTAATACTATATCATCACAGTGCATTGTTGTTTTAGGAATTCAAGTAATTGCTCCTAGATAACAAACCTCTTTTTACAATATTCAACTTAAGTAAAGAAATCTTAATTGCTCTTTGCTGGTTGTTCTTCACCTCACTCTCACTATTTACATTTTGTTTCATGGAATACACACAGGCCCTGTAGCTACACCTCACAAAAATCAAGACCTCAAGGGAAAACTGTCCAAGACCCCATTGCCCAATGGATTAATCTCACCTGCAGATAGACTTTAAGGAAATCAGAAGCATCCTCCCAACCAAACACAGAAACAACCAAAAATTTCATCTCATAACTAGCCTAAAACCTTTACCAAGAACAGTGACAAACCTTACAGAGAGAGCCCTCTCTGACTACAGCTAGGCTAGAAGTTGTAGCCCAAAGATTGGTTAGTGGTTACCCCGGCCGTATTCCCTAAGGAGTCATAGGGAACAACCTGGGTGTTAACACTTATAATTAAATTTAAAATAATAATAATCCATTCACTTATGCTACAAGGATAATACAATTAATTTCCTATGATTTTTTTCCTATTTCTTTCCTAGGGGATCTTACTTTGTGGATATGAATATTGACATCATGGTTGATAATAATAAATCGCATCAAGATGTAAAATTTTCATCTAGTTAATAAAGTGTTACTGAAGCATTTAATTTTCACACTAATATTAATTATAAATAGATCGTAAACATTAACAAAAATTTAGTTGAACAATTAAGGATAATATTAAAAAAGAATCAAACTCCAACATAATTCATAAAATCAATCCATTAAGCTAAAATATGTGTTTAAAAGTCATAGATTTTTTTTTTTAAATAATCATAGCCTTTCAATTATAGAAAAACAAAGAGTGGAATGATTTTTTAAACAACTAAAAATGTTGACATTATGAATGGATAATAAAATAAACGAGTTGCAATTTATATAATATTGTGTTGCAAACGTATGCACTTTTTCTTTTAACAATAATGGCATATAAATATAACTACTAAAAGAGATTTACTTCAATAATTATAAGTTAAAAACCCAAGTGTCATTGTATGAATAATAGCAATATTGAAATCTTCTGGTATTGCAATTTTCACAAACTAAAATGAAGAAGAACTATTGGCATTTGATGCATGTGCATCACTCCTTGTTGCATTTGTATTGCTAATAAAATTAGATATGCTTTGTCTTAATCTCCTAGAAGCAAGTTCATTTTCCCCCAAATCATTTCTGAGCCTCTCCAATACCGATGCTACATCTTTCATAGTTGGTCGTTCACTGGGTGAATCTTTTGAACAAATCAAAGCAACTCGTATCAAAGAAAAAATTGAATTGAATACATTATTTTCTTCAAATTCATCTCCATCCACCTCCCTAAGAAGGTTGTGATCAATTACCTCCTCTACTCTGCTCGGAAAGGCCAGATTTACCCACTTGTGCAAGTTCAAGTGTCCAGAAAACATATCATTAATTGGTCATTTCCTAGTAAGCATTTCCAATAAAAAAATGCCATAGCTGTAAATATCTCCTTTGGTAGATACTGGCTCACCGAATCCATACTCTGCATTCATGATAACATTCATCAAATGTTACTCTATTGGCCCATATAAAAATGTTGATGAGACATTTAGAAACGAAAATTAAACATTTAACATTCTAAATGTCACACCTGGTGCAATATATCCCATAGATCCTCTCAAAGAAAGTGGTGAAGTGACACAGTGGAGGTTTCATCAACTAATCTTGCAATACCAAAATCAGTTACATGCCCCAACATGCCTTCATCAATAAGCACATTATTGGGTTTTAAATCACAATGAACTACCTGCACAAAAGAATCATGATGGAGATATTTAATGGCATGGGCCACATCTATTGCAATGTCCAATCATGTCTTTAGTCCCATTTCACAAGCATATTCACCATTGTTGTCATTTGTACTAGGATACAAATGCTTCTTGAGGCTTCCATTAGACATAAATTTGAACACTAAACCTTTGAAATCAATGTTGCAACATAAGGTTATGATTTTCACCAGATTTAGATGTCGAACCTTTTGCAAGATGCTACATTCTGCTTTAAAACTCTTTTCAACCTTGTCCTTTAGCAACTAGAAAACTTTTACAGCAACAAGTGTGCCATCACTCAAAATTCCTTTATAAATAGAACCAAAATTCCCTGTTCCTAATAAGTTGGTCTCAGCAAATCCATTAGTTGCTATATGAAGCTCTTGATATGAGATCCTTTTGTGCTACAACCTTTGCAAAATGGCATGTGAGGAATCAAAGTTTTGCACAGGCATATTTATTTTCCAAAGGAATCCCAAAAGTAAACAACATAATATAAAAGAAACAACTCCACTCACTGGCAGTATCAGTGTTTTCACAAGTGCAAAATGATGTCTTAGGGTTTGACATGCAGGCAGTTGAAATAGTTGTGGTCCACAAAGGCCAGGATTTCCAATTAGGGACATGACAATTGTTCTATTTGCAAAAAACCCTCCTTCTGGAATTTCCCCTGTGAAATTATTGAAAGACAAATTCAAGCTTTGAAGCATTTTCAAATTCTTTAGTGTGACCACTGGTATTACACCTGATAAGCTGTTGGAAGAGAGGTCTAGGCTTGCAAGGCTTTGTAAATTTCCAAGTGACTCAGGAATAGACCCTTGGAAGGAATTGTGAGATAAGTTCAATAATTGTAGCTCATTGCAACTTCCAAGTGTAGGGGGGATTGCCCCAGTTAATTGATTGAAAGAAGTGTCTATAGCTTGAGCCATTGCAATTTTACCAATCTCAGTGGGCAAGGAACCTTCTAATAAATTCCATGACAAATTCAAATAGAACTATAGATTAGAAAATTTCCCAATTTCATGTGGTATACTTCCGGAAAGCCTATTGTGAGATAGGTCAAGCAATTCCAAATTTATATAGTCTCCTAAGCTGGAAGGTATGGTCCCTGATAACTTATTATGATGAAGATGGAGTCTTCTTAGTTGTTTAAGGAGTGAAATGGAATTTGGAATCTTTCCGGAGAGACTATTTCCACTAAGGTCCAAGAGACCAAGGTGTTGTAAGCTTTCAAAATCATCAAGAATGTTTCCTTCTAAATTATTGTTACTTAAATACAATCTTTCAATTTTTACAAGTTTTCCTAATGGTGGAACATTACCATTTAAAAAAATTTCACTTAAATTTAATAAGATTAGGCTGCTAAGATTACCTATATGTGGAGGAATGTTTCCTTGGTATTTTCTTATTTGATTATAATAACATAGATAAATTAGTAGAAAATATACCTATAGTAAATGATAAAACACCACTTAATTTATTGTTGTTCAAGAATAAATACTTTAAGTGAGAACAATGAGTAAGAGCGATAAGAAAAGGCATATTTATAGCATTTCCACTATCTAGTTGATTGTTATTCAAAAATAAGAATCCGAGAAAAGATAACTTACCCAACTCTATAAGCACTGTCCCACTCAGCTTGTTATGACTTAAACCGAGTTGTACTAAGTTAGAAAAATTTCCAATAAACTTTGGAATCTCTCCACTAAGTTGATTTAAAGCTAAATCAAGATATTGCAAGTTTAACATATTTGACAAAGATGTGGGAATGTGACCTGAAAAATCATTTGAGGCTAGAGAAAGTCCTTGCATGCGGGTGAGGCTACCCAATTCTTGTGGTATAGAACCGGTGAGACTGTTTAGTTGCAAATTCAAAATAGTCAACGATGAAAGGTTTCCCGAGGAAGAGGGAATGTGGCCTGACAAATCATTTGAGGAAAGAGAAAGTTCTCGAAAATGGGTGAGGCGACCCAAGGAAGAGGGAATGGTACCTGTCAGCTCCTGGTGTCCCAAGTTAAGGCGTTGCAATTGCCGGAGGGAGCCCAAATCAGTCGGGATATTTCTGGTCAGATGGTTGTCTGAGAGCAGCAGGAGAGTCAAATTTTTGCAGCTGATGAGTTGACTCGGAATAGGACTGGTCAGACTATTGTATTCCAAACCTAATTCAATCAGCGATGAAAGGTTTCCCAAGGAAGAGGGAATGGTACCTGTCAGCTCGTTATCTCCCAAGGCAAGCACTTGCAAAAGCGGAAGGGAACCTAACTCGCTTGAGATATTTCCGGTCAGGTTGTTGAAGGAGAGCGCCAGAAGAGTCAAATTTCTGCAACTACAGAGTTGAGTTGGGATATTTCCAGCCAAGCCAGTGTTGTCCAACCTGAGCTCCCTCAAACGAAAGAGGCATCCCAATTGATTGGGGATATGACCAGTGAGCTCATTGCCGATGAGAATGAGCGTGCGGAGAAACGACAAATTGCTGAGCGATGGAGAAATGGGACCGCACAAATCCATGCCAGTGAGGTCGAGGGAGGCTCTGTTTGGATGGCGGTGGTTGCAGGTGACGCCAGTCCAGTTGAAAAAGGGGTTGGCGGGACTCTAATCTGAGAGGGAATGATGTGGATCGCTGGCAATGAGGTTCCTAAATGCCACCAGGGATTGGTGGTCATTGTGGAAAGAGTGGGATCCTTTCCCAGGGGTGAAGGAAAAGATGAGGAGGAGAAAGAGTAGATGAAAAGCAAAAGAAAGAGAGGGCATGGTGGTTTAAATCACAGCCTCTGGGAGAAGGGAGGGGAGAAATGCAGTGAGTATACGTGGAGAAGATAGTGAGTATTTATAAGGAGAGAAACTGCATGTTTCGGCGTCGTGAAGAATACGTAGTATCGTGTTTAGTGTGAACTTAGAAGGAGAAGGCATGAATCATGAGGTCGTTCCTCCTGTGTCAAAAGAAGTCAAAGAAGTCTTCCACTGCTGAGAAAAGTGGTTTCCGATATTGTCGTTAAAACATATATAATTATAAAGTTTGGTGTCAATGGGTTCCCATTCAACTTGATCATATAAAATGGAAACTTTGGGTGATTTGAAAATGGGTTAATGTTAGTCCAAAACTAAAATCGATTACCAATAGAAGCACGAACTCCGTGGCTAAGCGATATGTAAACCACCTAATATCCCATCAATAAATATAAGTTGCTTTAATTTACTACTGATTTGATAAAACATTTTTGAATTTATTATTTAAGAAAGATGAGGCTAACAAAGATTTTGCAATTTTTAGACTTTCTTAAATTTTATTACGTTAATTTCAATATTGTAGAGTTGAGTTGAGTTGTCAAAAGATATACCACAATAAGTAGACCCAATGAACAATATTATCCTTCATTATATTGTGTATTGTTGATTGATTCTGGTGAACCAGAAATATATGAAGAAGAAATGCAGGTAGAAACCAAGAAGAAGTGGGAACAAGCCATGGAAGAAGAGATGGATTCCTTGATGCATAACCAGACTTGGGACTTAGTCAAGTTTCCTGTAGGTAAAAAAACATTGCAAAATAATTGGGTCTACAAGTTGAAGGATGAAGATGGAGGTAAATAGAGGTATAAGGATAGACTTGTAGTGAAGGGGTTTGCGTAAAATAAATGTATAGAATTTGATGAGATTTTTTCTCCTGTTGTTAAAATGACTTCAATCAGAAATATTTTAAGTCTATTGGGAGCAGAAGATTTACATCCTGAGTAGTTAGATGAAAAGACAACCTTTATCTATGGGAATTTGGAGGAAGAAATATACATGCATCAGCCACAAGGGTATGAGGTCAAATGGAAGGAGAAGTTAGTATGAAAAATGAAGAAGAGCTTGTATGGCTTAAAACAGGGTCCAAGGTAGTGGTATCTAAAATTTGAAAGGTTTATATTTGAGCAAGGTTATACTATATTATATTTGTATTATATGTAGATGACATGCTTGGTGCAGGGTCTAACATGTAGGAAATAAATTTTCTCAAAGGAAAATTGGCAAATTCATTTGCAATGAAGGATTTGGGTGCTGCAAAACAAATCCTTGATATGAGAATAACTAGAGATAGGAAAAATCGCAAATTAACATTGTATCAGAATGAGTACATAGAAAAGGTATTGGGAATATTTAATATGCAGAATACAAAAACAGTTAGTACCCCTGTGGCTAGCCATTTCAAACTAAGTAAGGAGATGTGTTCCAAGACTCGAGAAGAGACGGATTATATGTGTAAAGTTCCATATGCATCAAAAGTTGGAAAATTAATGTATGAAATGGTCTGCATAAGGCCTGATATTGCACATGCAATGGGAGTTGTAAGCAGGTATATGAACAATCCGTGAAAAGAGCATTAGCTGGTAGTAAAGTGGAGTCTCAGGTATTTGAGAGGTAGCACAAATCAAGCATTATGATTTGGTGGTTTAAACAATGCTCTACAAGGAAATGTTGACGAAAATATGACAGGTGATAGAGATAACAGAAGGAGCACCATAAGGTATGTGTTACTGTAGGTGGAATAACTATCAGTTGGGTTTCAAAATTGTAAAACATTGTTGCACTTTCAACAACGGAAGCATAGTACATTGCTGCTATAGAGGCTAGTAAATAAATTATTTGGTTACAAAGGTTTATGGACGAATTGGTAAAGAAGATGGAGATGGGAAGGTTATACAGTGATAACCAGAGTGTCTTCATCTTATAAAGAACTCAAGATTTCATTCCAAGACTAAACATATACAATTCAAGTACCATTTCATACGGTCAATGTTGGAAGATGGATAGTTGAAGTTGGAAATGATACACACTAGCCAGAATCCTTCAGATATGTTAACAAAAGTTGTAACTAGGGAGAAACTGAGATTCTACTCAGTTTCAATTGGTCTTCAATTATGATGGTGAAGATGAGAAACAACGAGGTTGAAAGTGGAAGAATTGTCCAATAATTGAAGCATCGATGGAGTTGATATAATCAGTCTCCAAGTAGGAGATTTTTGGATGTGGAGCCTAATTATCTTTTTAATTCAGAGGTCATGTTTCAACGACATTTGGATCCCAATCCCCGATGGTGGGGTGTGGGGGAAATTGCCCCCCACCCCTCCCCCCCACCCACTATTGCTGCCTGGAGGGTCCATGGGGGGGCTCCTACATATTTTGATCCCCCCCTAGCAGAGGTTCAAGGGCAACGCCCCCGAAGCTAAAAATAGATGAAAATTTTCCTTGTATAATATTGTAATTTCATAGTCAATCAAGGTTGTTCATGAAGCAGATGATCTAATGGTAGAAGTTATGTTTAATTTAGGGTTTTTTGTCCTAAAAGGAAACCCATCAATTTATATGAAGGAATTGTATTGAAAATGTGTATTATTATGTTGAACGAGACAGAGAGAGGACATTATGTGAGAGAGAAGAGGAAATTATAGTGGATCTTTTGTAGATTGTATCTCTTCATTTTGTTGGATAAAATAAAATAAAGGATTGGTTGTTTCTTCTTTGACATAGCCTAAATTTGGTGAACTACCTATATCTGTGTCTCTCTTGTTTTACGTGTTTCTGTATTTTGTGTTTCCACAATATTTTGTGTATTTCATTTCTTTGTTAATTAATTTCTAACATAATTCAGATCCTTTTTCTCTATATTTTCAAAGATATTCCTTGAGGAAGTTGGGTCTCTTAAATTCTCCTAAAATCAAACCTCAAAAATAGTCAATGTGTTATTATTGCCATAATTTTCTTTCTTGGATGTTCCAGACTATGAAACTTGGAGGATTTAGAGAAAATATCTCAAGGTATATGTGGTAGATATTTTTGAATTTGGTCCTCTATAATTTACAAGATATACTATATGGAATATTTTGGTTTTAGAAAAATAAATAGTGCACATAAAATAATTAATGAAACACCCCTTCAAAATGTGGTTTTTATCGATGGTGATTAGATAATGTGTGGGAATTGTTTGATAAAATTCTTAGTTAAAATGTGATACCCCATAGCCCTCATGTGGGATTAAGGGTTGGGTGTGTTACAAAGTGGTACCAGACATAATTGTTAATCTTGTGAAGAAGAAAACGTTTAAGGTACCACGTATGTTGCACTAAATTTGATTATGTTTATGAACCCAATTTCATATTTAATCAATAGATATATTAACTTTGTTAGGAATTAAGTGTTGATTGCACGGTTTGCAAGAAAGTAAATAAATTACATAGATATAAATACTAATAAAATTTTACGTCAACAAGTATAAGCTAAATGGAAAATTCCATTGTATGAATAATAGCATGAATAACTATGGTAACGTAATTTTCATAAACTAAAATGCAGAAGAAATATGGGCATTTGATTCATGTGTATTACTCCTTATTCCATTTGTATTTCTAAGGAAATTAGATATGCTTTATTTCAATCTCCTAGAAGCAACTACATATCCCCCCCAAATCATTTCTAAGGTTCTCCAATATTGTTACCACATCTTTCACAGTTGTTCATTCATTGGTTTAATGTTTTGAGAAAATCAAACTAACTCATAGCACATAAAGTAATTGTATACATTATTTTCTACAAATCCATCTCCATCCACCTCACTAAAAATACTTAAGAGAAATACTTCCTTCAATTTGTTTGGAAACACTAGCTTCACTCACTTGTGCAAGTTTACATTTCTAGAAAAACATGTCATCTCAAAAAAAATTGGTTGCTTCCTAGTAAGCATTTCCACTAAAAAAAATATCATAACTATATATATCTACTTTGGTAAACACTATCTCAATTAATCCATACTCCATATTGAAGTCAACCTTCATTATATTTTACTTTACCACTGTGTACAAAAACTATTGATGAGGAAAAGCAAGTAAAATTAATGTTCTAAAATGTCATACTTGGGACAATTTATCCCATGGATTCTTTCAAACCAAATGTTGAAGTGAGTTAGTACGGGTTGCATTCATTAATTTTTCGATACCAAAGTCCACTATATGGACCATCATGTCTTCATCCAAAAACACATTATTAGATTTCAAATAAAAAAGTACCACTTGAACAAAAGAATCATGATGAAAGTACTCCATCGCATGGGCCACATCTATGGAAATATCCAATTGTGTTTTCAAAGCCAATTCACATACATCATCACCATTATTGTCATCCCTACAAATGCTTCTCCAAGCTTTTGTTAGACATATATTGGAACATTAATCCTTTAAAATGGAGGTTGGAATATGAAGTTATGATTCTCACCAGATTTCAATTTTGAACCTTTTGTAGAACACTACATTCTCATCTAGAACTCTTGAAAACCTTGTCTTTTGCAACTAGAAAACTTATGTAGCCACAACTGTGTCATCACTAAAATTCCTTTATAAATTAACCAAAACTCCTCATTACTAACAATATGTTGTAAGGAATTAATATTTTGCATACACTTATTTCCTTTCCAAATGAATCCCAAAAGTAGACAACATAGTACAAAAACAATAACTATATTCATTAGCAATAATACTCTTTCACAAATGCAAAATGATCTCTTATTGTTTGAGAGATAGGTAATTGGAATGCTTGTGATTTGAAAAAGATAGGGTTTCCAATAAAGGACATGAAAATTGTTTTTTTTTTTTGATAAAAAAACCCTCCTTTTGGAATTTCCCTAATGAGATTGTTGAAAGATAATTTAAAATACTAAAACATTTTCAAATGCAAGAGTAATTGGAATTGTCCTTAATAGGGAGTTGGAAGAAAGATATAAGTTCATAAGACTCTATAAATTTCCAATTGAATTTGGAGTAGATCCTAATAAGGTAGTTTGAGATAAATTCAACGAACATACCACTTAGAAAATTGTGAAATGAGATCTATGTGATTTATGGTTTTGAAATAATAACATATTTATACCATACTCAAGAAACCTCTATCCATTTGAAGCTAGAAAGGCCAACTTAGCATAAAACCTTAACTTTCATCACTCGCTACTTTATTAATAGGAGCATAGAATAAAACGTCTTCCATATCCCATTGTTTGTCATAACTTAACTATCAAATTGAAGTATCGTAGAAATAAGAAGCCCATTACAAGAACCAAATACTAATGGTAACAAGATCCTTTGAAAAGAAGGTAAAAGGTAAGGAAATCTCTCAGATTCTCAACAATGTAGGGAGATAAAATTATATTGAATATAATATAAATAACTAAAAGTCTAAATTGTTAAAAATATAATAAGTCATAGTTTTGTAACATAAATTTTCATGTCTTTCAACATGGTTTTTAGATCAAAATTGTATACTTAAATATTCGTGCATTGTATACAGTTCACCATCAAGTTCCATTAATGGCTCACTAATCTCATTAATAAGAAAAATAAAAAATCATATTTAAGATTAGAACTTAACTTTTGAATTTTTATTGATAATATAAACAAATTGTATATAACTGAAATTTAAATGGATCAAATGATATATTTAAAAGAATAGAATTGTTCTTGATGTTTCATCAATTTGATTTACATGAAAATTTTAAAAATCACATCTAAATGGGAATTCAACTATTGTTCTGGTATTGCAATTTTCACAAACTAAAATGAGGAAGAACTATGGGCATTTGATGCATGTGTATCACTCCTTGTTGCATTTGTATTGCTAAGCAAATTAGATATGCTTTGCCTTAATCTCCTAGAAGCAATTGCATTTACCCCCAAATCATTTCTAAGGTTCTCCAATACCATTACCACATCTCTCATAGTTGGTCGTTCATTGGGTGAATCTTTTGAACAAACCAAACCAACTTGTATAAGAGAAGATATGCAATTGAATACATTGTTTTCTTCAAATTCATCTCCTTCCACCTCCCTAAGAAGGTTGTTGTCAATTACCTCCTTAACATTGCTTGGAAAGGCTAGATTTACCCACTTGTGCAAGTTCAGGTCTCCAAAAAACATATCATTAGTTGGTTGTTTCCTCGTAAGCATTTCCAATAACAAAATTCCATAGCTGTAAATATCTCCTTTGGTAGACACTGGCTGACCGAATCCATACTCTGCATTTGAGATAACATTCATCAAATTTTACTCTATTATTCCATACAAAAATGTTGGTGAGACATTTAGAAATGAAAAGCAAACATTTAACATTCTAAATATCATACCTGGTGCAATATAGCCCATAGATCCTTTCAAAGAAAGTGTTGAAGTAAGTGACTCAGTAGAGGTTTCATCAATTAACCTTGCAATACCAAAATCTGTTACATGCCCTGACATGTCTTCATCAATAAGCACATTATTTGGTTTTAAATCACAATGCACTACCTGCACAAATGAATCATGATGAAGATATTCAATGGCATGAGCCACATCTATTGCAATGTCCAATCTTGTTTTTAGTCCCATTTCACATGCATCTTCACCATTGTTGTCATTTGTATTAGGATACAAATGCTTCTCCAGGCTTCCATTAGACATAAATTTGAACACTAATCCTTTGAAATCAATGTTGCAACATGAGGTTATGATTTTCACCAGATTTCGATGTCGAACCTTTTGCAAGACGCTACATTCCACTTTAAAACTCTTTTCAGCCTTGTCCTTTAGCAAATGGAAAACTTTTACAGCAACAAGTGTGCCATCAATCAAAATTCCTTTATAAACTGAACCAAAATTCCCTGTTCCCAACAAGTTGGCCTCAGCAAATCCATTAGTTGCTATATGAAGCTCTTGATATGAGAGCCTTTTGTGCTCCAACCTTTGCAAAATGGCTTGTGAGGAATCAAAGTTTTGCACAAGCATATTTCTGTTCCAAAGAAATCCCTTTCTTTTGCAAAGGAATCCCAAAAGTAAACAAAATAATATAAAAGCAGCAACTCCACTCACTGGCAGTATCAATCTTTTCACAAGTGAAAAATGTTATCTTGGTGTTTGACATGCAGGCAGTTGAAATACTTGCGGTCCACAAAGGCCGGGATTTCCAATTAAGGACATGACAATTGTTCTATTTGCAAAAAATCCTCCTTCTGGAATTTCCCCAGTGAAATTGTTGAAAGACAAATTCAAGCTTTGAAGCATTTTCAAATTCTTGAGTGTGACCACTGGTATTATACCTGATAAGTTGTTCAAAGAGAGGTCTAGACTTGCAAGGCTTTGTAAATTTCCAAGTGACTCTGGAATAGACCCTTGGAAGGAATTGCGAGATAAGTTCAATAATTGTAGCTCACTGCAACTTCCAAGTGCAGGGGGGATTGCTCCAATCAATTGATTGACAGAGATGTCTACAGCTTGAGCCATTGCAATTTTACCAATCTCCGTGGGCAAGGAACCTTCTAATAAATTCCATGACAAGTTCAAATAGAATTGTAGATTAGAAAATTTCCCAATTTCATGTGGTATACTTCCAGAGAGCCTATTGTGAGATAGATCAAGCAATTCCAAATTTATACAATCTCCTAAGCTGGAAGGTATGGTCCCTGATAAGTTATTGTGATGAAGATGGAGTCTTCTTAGTTGTTTAAGGAGTGAAAGGGAATTTGGAATCTTTCTAGAGAGACTATTTACACTAAGGTCCAAGAGACCAAGGTGTTGTAAGCCTTCAAAATCGTCAGGTATGTTTCCTTCTAAATTATTGTTACTTAAATACAATCTTTCTATTTTTACAAGTTTTCCTAATGGTGGAACATTACCATTTAGAAAATTTTCACTTAAATTTAATAAGGTTAGGCTACTAAGATTACCTATATGTGGAGGGATGTTTCCTTGTATTTTGTTATTTGATAAACTTAACTCAGATAAATTAGTAGATAATCTACCTATAGCAAATGGTAAAACACCACTTAATTTATTGTTGTGCAACCATAAGTGCTTTAAGTGAGAACAATTAGTAAGAGCAGTAAGAAAAGGCATACTTACAGCATTGCCACTATCTAGTTGATTGCTATTCAGAAGTAAAAATTCCAGAAAAGATAACTTAGCCAACTCTATTGGCACGGTGCCGCTCAGCTTGTTAGCACTTAAACCGAGTTGTACTAAGTTAGAAAAATTTCCAATAAACTTTGGAATCTCTCCACTAAGTTGATTGGCCGCTAAATCGAGATATTGCAAGTTTAACATATTCGAAAAAGATGTGGGAATGCGACCTGAAAAATCATTTGAGGCT
>APFE030834144.1:0-20110 GCA_000404065.3 Pinus taeda
GTGAAGATCCCAATGAAGAAATGAAATGACAAGTGGCTTGATGACAATCCCAATGTGAAGATAACTGCTCTTGATTTCCACGTGGCTGCCTTTGAACTGCTGCTTGACTGAAGATAACTGCTTGAAATATGCTGAGCTAACTGATGTAAACTGCTGTTCATTTGTTGAGTTAACTGGCTGAGTCTGAACATGTTAAACTGCTGTTTTGCACAAGTTAACTTGCATATTTTCTGATGTCTAGCCCAACTCGGCTGCCTGTGTAAACTTGCTGTCCACATGCACAAAATCTGGGCTGCGTATATTGCTGAGTTAACTGCCCACCGTAAACTGCTGAAGACCATGCGTACGGACTGGCTGTTGACTGCCGTACGTACGGTTTGATTGGGAAATGCTATGTATTGAACCTTTGCTGAGTTAGGCCCACCTTAAATGCATTTAAACTGCCACGTAGATTGCTGATTCATACTGTTTGACTTGCTGATTCATTAAACTGTTTGACTTGCTGACTGTGATTGCCAACGTACGGACTGCGTACGGAAAAATGATGCGTATAACTCTGCTGAACATGCCTGGGCCCACGTAGAGTGTAGCTGCCTTTGCTTTGCTGATTGCGTTGACTGTTGACTAGGCTGCGTTTGCAAACTTGGATGACTGTTTTGATTGCCAACGTGGAGATTTATTTGCTGCCAGCGTACGGACTGTTTTGATTGCCGTACGGACTGCTGGGCTGAGTCAAGCAATACGCATTTTATGGTGGGCTTGAGGTGGGGTCCATACCCACTTTCATTCAACCTTATAATAGTTCAAATCAAAGTTGTAAAAAAAAATTCATTTGCCTTATGAATTTTAATGTTGACTGCCCTTTGACTTTGACTTTGACCTTTGACCATTGACTTTCTTTGACTTGAGTTGACTTTATGAAACTTTGACTTGATGTGGGCCCCACATTGATTGCCACATCATCCTTGATCATCTGCTTAATCTCCATGTCAAAATTTGACTTATTTTGACTTTGGAAAATTTTTTAAATTTTTCCAATTATTAATTTTTTTGAATTTTTTCTTCATTTTGGCCACTGTCACTGGAAAAATCGCCTTTTGAGGGACTCCAAGTCATTCTTTGACCCCCAAAGTGGGTTCTAGGATAATGCTGGGCCTCTGAGGATGAATTTCGAGTAGTCATACGCCCCAGACATTTCCTAAGGCCACTTATTTATGCCATTACATAGAAAATAATTAAAAAATCCCGTTTTGCGGGAAATTTTTTAACTATTAAAAAATCCTACTTAGACCTAGCCAAATTCCACGAAACTTTTTGTGTGATCTAGTATGGTAATATACATCGACTCTAGACACTAAGATGTGTCAGGGGCTCAATCTTCAAACCGTCACCTCGGCTTTGGGGTAAAAATGAGTGAAAAAAATCCAGAGAATTATCCGCCTCTGAAAAAGAAGGGATAATTAACCGGATAAAAAAAACACTCCAAGGTGTACTCGTTTGCTGATCGAGTCCCACATCCTAGGCCTGTTACAAATTCAAAAAACATCATACTAGCATCACTTATTACAATTCCCCGTAGGGTGTGGAATCTGGGTACAGAGAAGAAATATGATGAGAAGATAGAAGGAGAGTTAAAAAACTCTGTTGACTGATGACATCTGATGGTACAAGTGTCTTCGGGATGATCCTTGGGCATGGAGTCGTCAAATAATCGTCAGGTGCTACTCCAGCAGTCAACAGGGCCATAGATTGCAAACATTTGGGTTTACAAATGGAAAGGTCAAAAAATTTTGGAGTACCCTTGCTGAAAGAGGGGTGACAAGACCTAACCCTTTTCAAGATATTGAAAGTGCTGGTACTGTTGGGTTCTATTGTTGGCTTATTTATGAACCTAGGGTCTTTCTAGAGCACTGACATCTTGTATACTTTATCAATACTTTTTGGCACTAGAGATGCATTAGGCACTCCCACAATACACTTATTATTGTACCTGTTGCAATCAAATTGCTCTTTGGTTACTATGGACATTAATGTTCAAATTAGAATTAAATTAAAAATGAGGCTAGTATGACTTTGCCCATTTGTTTCAAATCCTTGTAGAAGCATTAAACCCATATATTATGATATGCTTGCTTGTTATACTTTGTAGTCTTATCTTTTAGTTGTTTAATGCAACCTGTTGATTTTTGTGTAGCTTGGGAGGTACTCCAAGCCCTGATGTTCGAGGGTTGCAGGTCAAAGCGCCACAAATGGGCTTGTGGGCTTGAGACCCAAGCTTGGGGGTTTGCAGCCATAGATGTTTGGTTCAAAACCATGACGAGTCTTGGACATGTGATGGATGAAGATGATTCTAATGCAACAAGAATCATCCAATTCCGAGTTGTCGTTGAGGAGTTATGAATTTTTGAAGTTGTGTTGAGGTTATGACTTATGTTTAAGGTCGGCTTAAGGATATTTTAAGCATGTGACAGTTGGACAGCCCCTAGAAAGTGACGTTTTGGAGCCCTCTTATTGAGTATAAATAAGAGGTGAGTGTGAGGCATTTGAATCATCCTTTTGTGCAACAAAAAGAGAGCTTGTTGGAGAGATTCTCTTGTGCCCTAGCCGCAGCAAGGAGGAGGAAGGAACAGCATGGAAGAGGGACTGTCTTAAGGGTCAGAGCTCACTGTTTTGGGAGTCCAAGTTGCTGGTAGAGGGGCCGAGGTATCTTGGGGGAAGCCTGAGTTTGATGGGAAGTATTTTGGATCTGTTTGAGGGCTAGAAGAGGGCTGTTTTGGTGGGCTGTTGGAGGGTCACAGCCAGTTGAGGTAGGCTGCAGGTCTAGCCTCCCAAAACAGGCCTGCGTTGAGTTGTTAAGGGCTGCCATATGCCTAGAACAACAGCTCACAAGAAAGGCTTTACTCCTTGTCTAGGCCGCAGTAAATTCAAGGCTGATTTGCGAGTTGAATGAAGGGTTGTTGCAGCAAAAACAAGCCCTAACCAATCACAGTAAAAGACAACAGGTGCAGAAGACTGGAGGGCAGCGTGTGGAGAAATCGTTGGGTCAAAGTTTATGACCAGACTTGGATCAGTTTGATGGGCAGTTGTAGGAGACCTTAGGAGCTGTTTGGAGAAGCTCATGTGGACTGTTGGGAAGTCTACCAAGCAGCCAAGGTGACAGCAGGAACATCAAGAGAGAGGCAAGAGGACAACAGTAAAAGGAGTTGCAAATGGACTCTTGTATGATGAGTTGATGATGTCGTAGGTGAAGGACATATTGATGTGCCCAGATTTGTGCAATAGCTCCTCTATTGCAGAAGCAAAGGGCGGATTGGTGAAGTCTGTGGGCATCCATGTGTAAGGGTCTCCCAAGTGTGGGGATGCCATAACTAGGAGTAGATGCTACAACGTGGACTTGGTCTCTCGTGGACTGTTGGAGGGCAGTGTGAAAGAAGACCAAGTGTGGACGAGATTGGGCACTTATGGGCTGCTGGAGGACATCGTGATAGTGTCTAAGTTGGAGCCCGGTGAGCAACACCTTGACGGACAAAAGTAGTTGTGAGAGAGGTAGTTGTTGAGCTTAAGGGTTGACGAACTAGAGGAGCAGTTGTGGAGCCCGAGACTTGTGTGTGGAGGACTTCTACAACAGATGATGGGCAGTCCTCCTAGCCTGTGTTCATTGTGGGAGATGGACATCTTATAGTGATAGGTGGCAGCGCTCTGTGCCCTATGTTGGTTTTCATCAGAGCAACACAGGAAGACCATAGTGGGCTGAAGTCCCCGAGTAGCTGAGGAGCAGCAGCGGGCAGATTGAGAGTTGTTCACTAGTGGAGTTGTGAACAACTCAATAGGAGTCTCGATGTGTTGTGGCCTTGATGGACGAAGGCACAACTAGAGAGCAGATTGGACAGCTGAGTTTCAGTGGCCAGATGGACTTGGAGCATTGATAGAGGCAGGAGCTGCAAATTAGGAGCCAAAGGACCGGGTAGGTACAGGGTACGACCGAGAGGAGCTGATAGAGCATGCGACAGCCAGATGGTCAGAGTATCTTGTTGAGGACAGATTGGTTGTCGATGGACTGACATCAAGTCCCAATTTTGTATCTTGTACTAAGGGCCATTATCCCTGGTACGGGAGCCCTAGACTGTTGTATTATATGTTGTTAATATAACGAAGTTGGGTTGAAAACTGTAAAAAGTTGTCTATATTCTGTGCATGTGTGATTTACTGCTATTTTATTTCGCTGTGCAAAGAAGTTTATGGTTGAGATTCTTGGTTTGGTAGTGTTAGTGATTTTAAGACTCTAACCTAGACTCAAGGTCATGGAAATTCAACACAATCTTCTGTAGTTGAAATATCTCAAGTGTTCAAGCTGCTATCTATTCGTATTACAAATTTAGTCACCTTTTAATGCTACTAAGTCATGTCCAAAACAGAAAACAAGTCTTCAATTAGAATCTAGTGGGCATATCTTTTGCTGGAAGTGTTCTGTTAGATATATTGACATCTTTTTGTCGGTTTCATGCATGTCTTCTTCTCTTTTAAGCCAAATGATCCAAATCAGCCTGATCCTTCGTAAAAAGGGTTGTAGTATTATCATCATGATAGAGTGACAAAAGTTAACTATTTTATACTGTTGACCCCACCTTCATGTTTAATCATCTAAGAGTTAAATAGATTACAGCTGCCATATTTAGTGATATAATAGACTTTTAACTTTTGAATCTTGATTGATCAACTGAATGAAATTCCAAGTTGCACTACATGTATATGGCCATGAATTCTGCGTTTAGGTGGACAGCTTTCAGGTTTTTAGTTTGTTTGTCTATGACTCTATCATTCTATAAGAATGCAAAACATGTGTATCCATTCTTTAATATTATTATTTTGACTATGCAAACTGTTATTGCATTGTAGAACTGCATAACAGCTTTGTTCACAGCAGAGAAGGATGTGGGTGAATGCTTGGCACATGCTTCTGACTCCATAGGCTTAAAGGAGATTCCAAGATATGAGGTCACTAAGAGGGAATGCCAAGATTGGATACAGCAAGTCCAGGTATTTCTAATTCTAATGCATTGATTCATTTTTTATGAGCTATCCTGTACTGTCATATGAAGTAAATGTGAATAGTTTCTTTTCCATAGTTTTTCCCTCCTGTCTCAGATTTTGTCCTATAATTGTCATGGTTTGAGTGTTGTGTTCTACTACGAATGAAGGCTTTGTTCAATTGGCCAAAACAAAAAGGTCTTTAAGCTTGTTATGACTTATAAGTTATTTTAACAAAGCATAACGCCTCATTTCTTGAAACGAAATCCTGTGTTTTATCCATATTAGCACATCCCTTGTCATCATTCACTAGTCCAACCTGACATTCATCCTTATCTTGTCAATTCTTTTGCAACACCATAGTTAACCAATTGACTGCTTCTGTAACTCTGTAGGTAATTTGTCAGGCATCTATGACTGAAATATTGATCTTATCTCTTTTGTTTACATCTGTTAGATGTTTCCCTCTTCCATCTATTTTATCTCTTTTCGCTTCCTTCGCATTTTGAATGTTGAAATGGTACCACCTAGCTTCTGTTAGTATGTGACCTAGCTACTGTTCTTCTGTAATTCTATCCCTCATAACAAATTGATGGAATCTGAAAAGAGAAAATTTAAAAATGGATGCTATTTTTGAAAAGATCTACAGTGGGGAAGACTTTTACACCTATGCATGGCCTTTCCTGTTGAAAAGGGACCTATTCACTGTCAATAGTGTCATGTAACAATTACATAAATCAATTAGTGTTACTATTCTTTTTGAAACGCTGTATGTATTACTTCAAAGATCGAATCAGTACATTGAACAAAAAAATTACATCACACAAACAAGGGTCTCAACAAATTCCTGCCCTAATAAGTCCAGAAAGCAAGTATATGGTCTGCACAACCAGAGAAGTGACTCAACATCATGCCAGAAAACAGTGAGTTTGATTGTCAGAAGCAGAGGGAACTCCCACTTAAACCCTCCTCAGATCCACTCGGAAAAAAGAGAGAGTGATCCTCCTGAAAAGTAACTTTACACTGTTTCTTACTAACCAACCTAGATGTAATGTCCCTTCCTAAATTAATTTGTCTCAAGTTTATTTTTCCACAATTTTGACATTTTTGGTGACCATGGAACCCCCCAAAATTTTGGGAGAAATATTTAGGAGAAAAAGGGAGGCCAAAATATTTTGTTAGTGGAGCGTGGGGGGCACATGTACAAGGAAAAACACACTTGCCAAGGGAGGAATTCAAATAGAAAAGGAAGGGAGGTCGAAGAGCTTGATGGAGGGGCCCACGTGGGAAAGAGAAGCTCACAAATTATAAATAGGAGAAGCTCAGCCTCATTTTGGGTCTTTTGCCAGTTGAACTTACTCTTGTTGCTTGAGTTGCTTAGCTGGGTCACTTTGTTGTTCAACACTGAGTTTTCCAAGCGGAGAACTCACCCTTTCTTCGGGGGACTTCGAGTGCGACCCTAGAGAGGTCAAATCGTACCACTTTGGAGAGGAGTTGGAGGGATTCAGAGCAAAACACTCAGCCACTCACTCAGCTAGTGTGTATTCCATGAGGATGCAGGAGAGGTTACGCTTGGGTCATTTCGGTGGTCTTCCGCGTAGCAATTGCTGGGAGAATTGTGGCATAGGAGCTTTAGTGGGATATCAGCCTTTTGGAGAAGTTTGGGAGCTGGAGATTGTTGCTTGAAGGCAGCACGATTTGGAGCACCCAGGGCTAGCGCAGAAGCCACTCACTAGGCACACCTGGGAGTTTGTGGGATGATTTTTGGAGCTGGTTTTATTGGGAGAAATAAGGAAAACCTTGGGGCAGTATAACTCAACATTTTGGGAGTATTGGAGGGCTTTTTCTAGGAGTTTGCAGGCAGGTTGTATTTCTCAACTGTTGGAGGAGGACGTGGTATTTGGGGCCAACACCAGACCAAACCTTTTCTGGGTTTTGGTGGGTTATTTGTGAGGAGCTTGGGGTTAATTTTGTAGAATTTTCTGAGCACCAGAAGTGGGGTTTTCAATAGTTTCTTTCCACTAGACAATGCAATTTTCTGGGACAACGTAGGGCATCATTGGAGCATCTTATTCTATCATTTGGGCTTGTTATTTTATCAACTGGGCTTTGTCAAGCTTGCCATTAAGGCAAGCCCAGGTGCACTCCTTCCACACTATTGTACTATTTCTCCAATTTCTTAATAAAATGGCTCAGTTGGTTGTCATTTCTGGAGTTTACATGGGTGTTTACTGAATGTTTAAAATTTTGTGTTGCATGTATTGTTTTGCTTTGCATATCACTGTTTTTCTTAATTAGGAACATTACACTAGATCCGTTTTAACTCCTGATCTACCAAGCACCGAGAGGGATCAAATCTCTTTTCACTTTAAAATAGGTTTGCATTTCAAGAAATTTGATGCCTCTCGGTGCTTGGTAGATCTGGAGTTATCCGGTTGGTTTAATTATAATTTTATGTTTTTATTTTTTAATTCGATTTTATTAATATAAATTTTAATTTATTTTTACTGAGTCAAAATGTTAAAGATTGCAACATATTTGCCATACTGGGATCAAATCTTTATATAGGAGTTAAGTTTACTTATGAACCTCAAATATAAAGAATTTTTTAAATAAAAAGTGGATCAAGTGAGGGGAAATCTTTAATATTACAATAATGTTAATTTTACTCAATATTTATTACAACCCCCACCCAATAAAAAGTGGTGAGGTGTGGGGGGAAACAACACATGCAAACCTGGCTTCTAGCTCAATTGTGCTATTCAAGGTGAATGTTCAGATGATCAAAAATCCCCAAAATGAGTGCCTCATCCTATTTTGTCATTGTGCCTCCAATTTTCTCATGTGGTGCCTGTTATTGCTCAAACTAGGAGGGGGCCTAAAAGGGACTCCTTAAGGGACAACTAATAGATCAAGGGCAACAATGGAGACTTAGTCCACTGTCACCTCAGCGAAAACTCCCTACTCTTTACAAACTTTCACCGATGGGAGGAGACCCGGTATATGGAAAGTCACTTGTGAAGGATGAATCAACAAACGAATGTGAAGTGACTTTAATAATCCTTTTCCTAGAAGGGGGGGTAAAGAATGGAGGTTACTACATATTTTCAGGATAAGGAGGTGAGGATTTGAATTTAGGTTAGAGGAATATGCTTTGTAAAGGAGTTTCCCAATCTTGAAATCCTTATTGAACTTGACTTCTAGAATGGTTCTTGAAGAATTGACTTTTCAAAGGTATGGGACCACTCCCAGCCTAGGTTAAGGAGAGAGAATCTAGCAACTTAGGATGTTCTTAACCCAAAAAAGGAAGGGGAAAGGATCAAAGAAAAAATTTCCAATTAAAAGTGTCAAATTGATCCTATGAGGTGCTAGCCTAGGGAATACGAGGGAAAAGTTTGATCTCAAAGCTAGGGCTTTGGTTATATCACAACAACACCGTCAGAATGACTTCAAATTTGGAGGAGGCGTTGAGGACACACCAACACAGTAGAGGCTAGGAGATCAAGCTTTTTCCATGGCTATTTCGTTAGGAAAGTGATGCCCTAGGTGACCCAACTTGGCTAGACCTAGAAGAGAAAGTAAAGAGGTGGAGAAAAATGTTCTTTGAGTTATCATCTATTGGTAGACTAGTGCCTAATCCCTTGGGGAGAATGGAGTCTAGGAGAATGATGAGAAAGGGTTTTGGATTTTGGTTAAGGAGGCCTTAAGGGCTACTTCACTTGGCCTTTAGGGCAAGAAGAAGTGACCCCAAAGCTTTTATACTTCGCTTTGCAAAAAGAGATGGCTTTTCAAGATAAATTCACTGGTAGAATTATCCCTAGGAGATTTCATTCACATATATGGCCCATACATTGAGAGATGCTATATAGAAACAATAATTCCACAATTTCGCAATTATGCAATGCAACAATTAGCTCTAGTATAGCGAAAATACCATTCAATGCATATGACAAAAGTAAAACAAGAATAGCATTAAATGTGTGTACTTACATGTAATAGAAAATATCCAACCATCAACAATTTGACAATAAAGAAGCTTCAAGATAAAATACTCCAATTCAAACATCAAAATTCATCCATGCCCCAATTCGTCCTCCCAGAAAAAGTGCGAAATTCCTTAAAGAGAAGAAATGTTCCAATCCAAAAGTGATGATCCAAAGGAATTCGTGTCTCTCCTATTTATACACTCATTAGGAGTTCGAATTACCTAATTTGAGCCTACATTAGCCCATCAACTAAAATAATGTCTAAATAACTATATATTGGCGACAAGCCCACCAAACTACTTCACAAATAAAATAATAAGCCTCCCAAGTGGTCAAATGATCGATAATGCATGTCATTGGGCTCTCTAAGAGGCCTAATGAAGTCCATAAGTGCCAAAATGATGAGTTGGGCTTCCAAAAGTAATGGACAAGGGGTTGGCCCCTTGTTCTCCACATAATAAACCTGTTGTGCTCCCAATGTTTGTGAGGGCACACAAGTGACCTCATGGGTCTCCATGAAAGTCGAAGATGCCTGTAAACTATCTGTAAGGGCTCAGATGATGGTGTAGGTGATGCCACATCATCCTGCAAGTCCTGGGTCAGCTACCAAGTGCATGATACATCTGTGGGGTTGATTGGGCAAAGGTGAACCAGGTGCATCTTCCTCTTCCAATAGGTGAATCTCGAGAAATCTATGAACATCTCCAGGGATCGATGGAGTGTTTTCTATTGCTGTGCAGACCCATGGCTCTCAACACACACCCTACATGTGACAATGTAGCCCTCTGGAGGGTTGGGACCCCGTATAGGGAGACCAAATCCAAGATGGAGACCATTTACAATCTTGCTTAAGATACAATGTGTCCCCTAGCCTTCCAGTACAACAAGTCATCAAGGAAATTGAATAAAAGAGCTTACAAACCATTGACCACTGGTGGGGACTTCATAATGGCCTACCCTTCCATAATGGGCTTTGGCATGTGCTAATGTCTCCAAACTTCAAATGGGTTTAACCAAGTATCCCATTAGGTGGTTTCTACTTTTAAAGGGGATAATATGTCAAAGGTACATCCTTTAAAAGGTGGTGGCATGTGATAAAGAGGTGAATGGAGTAGGGAATGAGAAGGGGCAACCCTAGGCCACACGCTGGGGTACAAGGGTGACTAGTAGAAGGGAAGGCCACACTTGGGTATATAATGTATAGGAGGGAGCAATCGTGGTACATGAGGTGCCTCAACCTTGATTTTTCCACCATTCTTTATATGTCTTTTGCCTTTTTACGATTTCTCTTCAATTAACTGCTCGGGTCTCAAGGGGTAAGAGCATGATGTGTGAGATATGGCAATGGATATCCCCTTTTAAGGTAGGGTGGTTCATTTCCCACTAGGGGTTGGGGCAATCATGTGTTCCTATATGATTAAGGGGGCTCATAGAGCTTGTAGGAACTAGGGTGATGGCCATGATGATGGGGTAGAGCTCATGTATTGGCTTTTGCCCACGTGCTAAATGTGTTTGTCCTTGCCATCTTTTGCATTTTGTGGTACATTTTTCTGTTGAATGTGGCCAATTATGCTTTTACTTTTCTTTTTAGTTGCATGAACCTCCGGGGCATCATTTCGGGCTTGACCCAAGGTCTGGGCAAGGTGAAGGGGAGAGCTAGCCCTATGTGGACCCATGTGGGAGAAATGATGAATGTGGTTATAATGAGTGAAAATGGGGCAATATATGTGGATGAGGGAGCGGGACCATGTAACCAAAATCAGGGTTTCCCATGAAATACCATCCTTAAATCCAAATGGTCAGTGAAAGAGATCCCACGAGACTAGAATCCAAGGTTAATATCCAAAAAGGGGTCTAGGGGACAAGAGCACAGACCTAGCCCATTCTTTCCGCCGAATCCCCCCAATAATCCATGCCCAAAAGTGTCCATGATAAGCAAACTACAATACTCAATTACCAAATGACAAGGCATACCTTTAGGTTCGGGAGGCTCACCTTCAAACATATGATCAGGATAGATGGGTGAGGGACCACATGGTTGGCTCAGGTGGCAGAGAAATGGCACAAAGAGCTAGTTGGTGGTTGCTGGTTGTCGACTGATAAATCTCAATAATCCTTTGGGTGATGTCTCTAAAGGCATAGTCCATGGCTCTCAGAAAGTGGTTCTTATATTTAATAACTTGAATGGCATCTAATATATTTAGAGATGCCCCAAGGACTGGTGAAGGTGGTCTTTTGTGTATCCTCTTCCCTTACTAGAATTTGGTTATATCCAATGAAACCATCCAAGAAGGATAACATCTCTAAAATCGTAATCCTCTGTGAAATCATTTCCATATTAGGTAAAGGATAGTTATCTTCAACCAAAGAAATGTTCAAATTTCTAAAATGTATACACAACTTGATTTGCCTTGTCTTCTTTTGAACTACTATTGGGTTGGATAACGATGTTATGTCTCTTGTTGGAGTGATGATTCCTGCATTAAGTAATTTTTCCAACTCTTGGTTTACTAGAGGTGCCAACTTTGGGTTTATCTGTCTTAAGTCGAAAAGGCTTGGCATCTTTGACTAATGGGATGGTGTGCTGGATAATTCTCCTTTATATGAATTTATATTATCATATGTCCAGGCAAACAAATCCTTGTATTATGTGACTAAGCCCTTTATTTTCCATTTTTCTTCACTTGTAGTTCTTGCTCCTACTTTGATCATATTTAGATCATGCTCTGTTCTCACATTGATTTCCTTATATTCCTTTGGTTTGATAGTCTTTGTTCTCCCTCTAGAGCTATCATCCCTGTTAAATGTAGCTTCAAGGGGCATACGACTTGTAGGGATTTTTTTGGTTGGCAACTGTTCCATTGAGTCTTCCTCTCTTCACGTAATCCAATTCTCCTTAAATTCCTATGTACAGTTTATGAATCCGATTATCTCTTCATCATCTTGAAAAACTTGCCAGTTTTCGATATTGTTTGTAATAGAAGGCCTGTACACTGGTTCTATCCATTTTCCTCTTTCTAACTCAGGACATGACCGGAAGATTGAAGCATAGACTGCAAGTGCATCTGCTTTCTCATTTAAACACCTTGGAACCACCTCCAAACCCATGGCTTCAAATGCGTCCTTAGCTAAGATAAAATCTTGTCTGTATCTTTTTAACTTTTAATTATTATAGTCATGTAATCTCTTTACTAAACATATAATAAGATTGGAGTCTCCTATAATCTTTAATAGCCTGATACCTAGATCCTTTTACAGGTTTAACCTCAATAAAAGTGACTCATATTTTGCAATGTTATTGGTGGCTTGGAATTCCAATCCATATGAGAAGTAGAGAAGGTCACCATCAGGGGAAGTTAAAACAAGACCGACTCCATTATCTACTTTGGAGCAGGCTCTATTACCACTCAAAATAGCAGGGGGCATAAAAGGGACTCCTAAAGGGCAACTGCTAGATCAAAGGGAGATGATGGGGGCTTAGCCCACTGTCGCCTCATCTAAGACTCCCTACTCTTTATAGACTTTCACCGATGGGAGGAGACCCGGTATATAGAAGGTCACTTGTGAAGGAAGAATCAACCAATGGATATAAAGTAACCCTTATAATCCTTTTCCTAGAAGGGGTTTAAGAATAGAGCTTTCTTCCTTGTTAAGCAAGGTACAAAGATTTCTAGGATAAGGAGGTGAGGATTTGAGGGTTAGGTTTAGAGGAATATGCCTTATGAAGGAGTTTCCCAATCCCTAAATCCTTATTTAACTTGACTTCTCGAATGGTTCTTTGAAGATTTGACTTTTCAAAGGTGTGGGACCACACGGGACCAAGTGGACCCAACCTAGATTAAGGGGGAAGAATCTAGCAACCGATGATGTTCTTAACTCAGACAAGGAAGGGGAGAGGATCAAAGAAAAAATTTCCTCTTAAAGGTGTCAAATTGATCCTACGATGCACTAACCTTGGGAACACTAGGGCAAAATTTGATCTCGGAGCTAGGGCTTGGGTTATCTCACAACTCCACTGTCGAAATGGCTTCAAAATTGGAAGAGGCCTTGAGTACACACTAGCGCAGAAGAGGCTAGGAGATCGAACTTTTCCTTGGGCTATTTTGTCAGGAAAATGATGCCCTAGGTGACCCAACTTAGCTAGACCTAGAAGAGAGGGAAAGGTGAAGAAAAATATTCTTTGAGTGATCACCTATTGGAGGACCAGTGCCTTAATCCCTTGGGGAGAATGGATTCTAGGAGAATGATGAGAAAGGAGCTTGTATTTCGGTCAAGGAGGCCTTAAGGACTTCTTTTCTTAGCTTTTAGGGCAAGAGAAAGAGACCTCAAAGCTTTTATACTTCGCTTGGCAAAATAGATGGCTTATCAAGATAAATTCCCGGTGGAATTATCCCTAGGAGATTTCATTCACATACATGGACCAAACATTGAGAGATGCTATATAGAAACAATAATTCCACAAATTTGCAATTATGCAATGCAGCAATTAGCCCTATTATAGCAAAAATCCCATTCAATGCATATGACAAAAGTAAAACAAGAATAACATTAAAAGTGTGTACTTACATGTAGTAGAACATATCCAACCATCAACAATTTGACAATAAAGAAGCTCCAAGATAAAAATCAGTGTTGCAAAAATTGCGATATAATCGTGATAATATCGAAAAATCGCGGTTTTTTGAAAATCGCGATATTATCGCTTGATTATTACATGATTTTTTTTTGCAAAAAATTCGCGAAATAATCGCGATAACTTGAAATTATTGTGATTATTACGAAAAAATCACGATTTTTTGGGATTTTTTTTTAGCCGATTTTTTGATGATGATGATGATGAGGAGGAGCAACAGGAGGAGGAGGTGACACAACCTACCCAGGCTACCCCTATCACCAGTAGAGGACGTGGTCTACCTCCTGTAGCTCCTAGTTCTTCAGCTTCTAGAGCACAACAGAGTCCACTGCCAACTCCACCAGCATATACATCTAGAGGGAAAGCTATTGCATTTTCTCACAAGAGGGGCAGAGGAAATCAATGGTATTAGTTATTTGGTTCATTTCATTGTATATGACATTATGACTCATGATATGAGATACATTATTATAATTTTTTTTGATATTTTGAGGTTGAGTTGGGACTCAGGAGTCAAGACTGACTATTTAGGACATGATTCACTATTATGTGTAATGTAGCACTAGAAATGATATTACACATCTTATATATTTGTTCTTTTATCATATTTATGTGTCAATGTATTTATTTTATGTTGTGGATGCTTTAGATATTAAATAAATTGAAAAAAAATGAATATTTTTGTATTTTATGATTTTTTCATGATTATTTCCCGATTTTTATGATTTTTTCGTATTTTTCCCTCGCTGGTATTATCCCGATAATGATTACTACAACATTGATAAAAATACTCCAATCCAAACATCAAAATTCATCCATGCTCCAATTCTTCATCCCAAAAAAAGTGCAAAATTCTCTAAAGAGAAGAGAGATCCAATCCAAAGTGACGATGAGCAAATGAACTCATCTCACTTGTATTTTTACACTAATTAGGAGTTCCAATTAGTCTCTTAAGCCTACATAAGCTACAAAAATAAAATAATGTGCTAATAACTTAACTTTTGGTGACAAGCCTACCAAACTAGCTCATAAATGAAATAATAAGCCTCTCAATGGTGACAAGCCTACCAAACTAGCTCATAAATGAAATAATAAGTCTCTCAAGAGGTCAAATGATAAACAATACATGTTGTAGGGCCCTCCAAGATGTTTGATCAGGTCCATAGGTTCCATAATGAAGAATAGGACCCTCAAAAGTGATGGACAAGGAGGTGGCCCCTTGTTCTCCAAACAATAAACCTATGGTGCTCCTAGTGGGTGTGGGGGCACAATAATAACCTCATGGGTCTCCAAATGAGTCGAAGAATGTTGTAGACAATCTGTAAGGGCTCAAAGGGTGGTGTAGGTTATGTTACATCATCCTACAAGTTCTAGGTCAACTGCCAAGTGCATGGTACAACTATGGGGTGGCTTGGCAAAGGTGAACCAGGGGCATCTTCCTCGTCCAATAGGTGGATCTCGAGCTAATCTCTGAACATCTCTGGAGATCCATGGAGTGCTGTCTACTGCTGTGGAGACCCATGGTTCTCAACACACATACTACATGTGCCAATGTAGCCCTATGGAGGGTTAGGACCCCGTATAGGGATACCAAACCCAAGATGGAGACCATCTGCAATCCTACATAAGATCCAATGTGTCCCATAGCCTTCTAGTATAACAAGTCAGCAAGGAAATCGAGTAAAAGAACTTATAAACCATGGACCACAAGTGGGGACTTCATGATGGCCTGCCCTTCCATAATGGGCTTTGGCATGTGTTAATGTCTCCAAGCTCCAAATGGGGTTAACCAAGTATCCGATTAGGTAGTTTCTATTTCTAAAGGGGATAATATGTCCAAGGTACATCTTTTAAAAGGTGGTGGCATGTGATAATGAGATGAATGGAATAGGGAATGAAAGGGGATAACCCTGGGACACATGCTGGGGTACAAGGGTAGGTAGTAAGAGGGAAGCCCACACATGGGTATATAGTGTATAGGAGGGAGCAATTGTGGTACATGAAGTGCCTTGACCTTGATTTTTCCATCCTTTATATGAATTTTATGGGTTTTCTTTAATTAACTGCTCCAGGCTCAAGGGGTAAGAGCATGATGTGTGAGATATAGTAGTGGATACCTTCCTTTTAAGGTAGGGCGATTCATTGCCCACCAGGGGTTGGGACAATCATTTGTTCCTATATGATGAAGGAGGCTCATAGAATCTGTAGGAACCAGGGTGATGGCCATGATGATGGGGTGGAGCTCATGTATTGGCTTTTGCCCACATCCTAAATGTGTTTGTCTCGACCATATTTTTGCATTTTGTGGTACATTTTTTGTTGAGTGTGGCCAATTATGGTTTTACTTTTCTTTTTAGCTGCATCAACCTTTGGGGCATCATTCCAGGCCCGACCCAATGTATGGGCAAGGGGAAGGGGAGAGCTAGCCTTATGTGGACCCAGTGGAGGAATGTGGACCCAGGTCAAAGAAATGATGAATGGGGTTATAATGAGTGGGAAGGGGGCAATATATGTGGATGAGGGAGCAGGACCATACAACGAAAATCAGGGGTTCCCATGAAATACCATCCCTAAAGCCAAATGGTCAGTCAAAGTGGTCCTACAGGACTAGAATCCAAGGTTAATATCCAAAAGGTGTCTAGGGGACCAGAGCACAAACCTAGCCCATTCTTTCCACCGAATCCCCCCCATTAATCCATGCCCAGAAGTGTCCATGATAAGCAAACTACAATACTCAATTATCAAATGACAAGGCATACCTTTAGGTTCGGGAGGCGTACCTTCAAACATACGATCATGGCAGAGGGGTGAGGGACCACATGGCTAGCTCAGGTGGCAGAGAAATGGCACAACGAGCTAGTTGGTGGCTACACGGGACTACTAGCTGATGACCATCTTGGAGTTTTTCTCCTCGAGATATCACCCACAAAATGGTGGGTAACATCTGGCTCCAACTGGGATGTGATCTCTCAAAGAAGTGGACGAAGCTACTTGAACGGGAGGTCACGAGAACTCCAACAATCTCTTGGTTGCCGCAGAACTATTACTTGCACATGTAATAGATGAAAAACACGGGGCAGCATGCTTTTGCGACATCTCATGATCGCACATGCTTTGATTAGACCCATAAAATCGACTCAGAGAAATAAACTTTCAAATGCAGTTTTTAAATCTAAATGCAGCTAGTCTATCATGAGAAATATCATATGAAATTAGTTATAATGCGAAAATCAGTATGCAATGCATCCTACCATGACATGCATATAATAATGCAAATGCTAAGTGTAATCATAAAGCCAGTGCAACCAACATATCATCATATCAATATACATATGCCTTCTTGTATGACTACTCATGTAGCAAATCCCGAAGCGGATGCAGATACATTTGTATGGAGGATGAAGTGGGTGGGAGGTGGGAAACTATGATCTCCATTCGAGGTAAAAGGAAGACCTAGGAGAAGGAGAATAAGCCAATCTAGAAGTTCAGTGCTTTCCCTCTAAGTATGCAATAGTGGAATGAAAATTCACTCTTAACAACTCCCTATTACAATCATTGTTTATAATATCATGCTTTGTAGATGCCACAAGGTCGTGATGGGATGGGAATGAAGGGCGAGGGAAGGAATGGGTGCAATAAATAGGTCGCTCAAGGTGATGGTCACATTGGAGAGGGGAGGTCATGGAGTGATCAAGACTCTGAGGGTGTATCCAAGGAGGTAAAGTATAATCAATGATGGGCTCTTGACACTATACATGGAAGGGGGAATGGCTCACAGTCACTTGAGATCACATGACAAGGGGTGAGGGAATCACTTGATGAAGACTCAACATGATGAACAATAGAAAAGGGCAAAGGGGAAGGTGAAGTCGCAATGGAACCCTTTTCTTAAAAATCCAATTCTTGAGGCTCAAGTGATTCGAATATACTCCCATAATCATAAGGAAGGTAGGTATGAGCAAGGGCCTTATCAATCATATCATTGTTGGTATCAAAGATAGGGTCTTCCCAAAAAGGAGAATCAATCATCTCCAATTGCTCCTTTTCATGCAAGCGAAAGTGATAATTCTCCTTCTCAAGGGTATCGATGGATATGTCCTCATAAATAATGCTCGGGAGAAGGAGAGGACCACTCTCAACCTCACCCTCACCCTTGTTGTCGGTGTCATAAATGGGAGCACAGTCAAATTGAGGGCCAGCAACTTCCCATTTCTCTTTTTCAATATGGAAATAATCTCCAATGTCATCTTCTAAGGGGCTAATGGGATCACCTTCCTCATGGTTCTCAAAAGGAGAGTCGTCAAGAGTACTATCCTTGAGAAGTTAAGGTTAGTCTCAACATCACTTTCCATAGACTCATTCTTCCCAACGCATGTCCTCAAAATAATCCTTTTCATCATGTGGACCCAAGGAGGATTCGTCTACCTGCTCATTACTTAGATCCTCAATGTCTTGGTGATGCTCGACGAAGGCTTCCTCTTGGATGCTTAATGCAGGGTGTACTTGAAAATGTGTAAGAAAGCCACCAACGAACTCTTCATAAGATGAGATGCTCCTAGGTTCATGATCATGCAGCCATGAGTTATGACCACTGAGAGATCCCATGAACAATAACATTAGGACATCTTGGTGAACAACCTTCTCTCTTGAAGCATGTGCATTAAATCTTTCTACGTGGTGAATTGTGGAGAGCGGATCACGATCAAACATGGGCACCCCACGTACCATCCTTCCTGCGACATGATCAGGATGCCCAGGGATGCTAGCAATGTCCAAAGCGGAAAATTTATCAAAGAAAGACAACCTATTTGAGTTATACATGAAAAATATGTAGGAGTCGCCAGGGTGAATTTAAAGATGTCTAGAAAAATGCTTGCTTCACCTTACATGCATTGACCATAAAGTTCAATGAAGAACTAGGGCTTCGTTCTTCCAATGGAGTCACCTATAATGTTATGTCAATATGTTGTACGAGGAACAAAACACATGTTTCATGTCCCCGACAATGACGCCAAAGTGTTACTTCCCAAACTAGCAGGGGGCATAAAAGGACTCCTAAAGGCGCCTGCTAGATCAAAGGGCAACGATGGAGGCTTAGCCCACTGTCACCTTAGCTAAGACTCCCTACTCTTTATGGACTTTCACCGATGGGAGGACACCCGGTATATAGAAGGTCACTTGTGAAGGATAAATCAACAAATGGTTGTACAGAACCTTTATAATCCTTTTCCTAGAAGGGGTTTAAGAATAGAGCTCTCTTGCTTGTTAAGCAAGGTACAAAGACTTCTAGGATAAGGAGGTGAGGGTTTGAGGGTCAGGTTTAGAGGAATATGCCTTATGAAAGAGTTTTCCAATCCTAAAATCCTTATTGAATTTGACTTCTCAAATGGTTCTTGAAGATTTGACTTTTCAAAGGTGTGGGACCACATCAGACCAAGTGGACCCAGACTAGGTTAAGGGGAAAGAATCTAACAACCAATGGTGTTCTTAACCCAAACAAGGAAGGGGAACCTGCGCTGTAGGTTCATCTGAACCTCCTCTGAAAGCCACAATTTTTGGTGGTGGAATGAAGTCAATCCGACGAACGGTTTGCAAGATATAGACTGCCCTAGTTTGAAGCCGGAAACTGCTGGAACTGAAGCTGCAACTGCAGAAGTAAAGATTGACCTGCGTGGCCTAGAAGATCTCCTCATCTGAACTGCACTATAGGTTCATCTGAACCTCCTCTAAAAGCCGCAACTTTTGGTGGTGGAATGAAGTCAATCCAACGAACGGTTTGTAAGATATCGTCTGCCCTAGTTTGATGATGAAGCCGCTAATGTTGATGCTGTTGATCTAGGGTTTTGCTACTGCTGATATGAATTAGATTTATTGTACTATTTCTCTCTGCTGAATTATTGAAGATAAAAGAAGATTTGATCAAAGGGTTTCCCCACACATTGTGGGGTTTGTCCCTGGCTAGCCGCCACACCTTGTGTCTCTTGTCTTGGCTTGTTTTCTATCAATCGTTTAATGTTCTATCTGCACTTTATTTTATGTACATGTGATTGCTAATCTATAAGAAAAAGAAGTAAACTGTTATAAGCATAGAACATACCATAACTCATCATGGTATCAGAGCTGAGGTGAAGACAAAGCCCGAGCAAGAGCAAGAGCAATCAGTGAAGAGAAGGTTGGCGAGGCTATCCTAAAAGAACTATAGGGTCCTCAACACTTTGTCGAAGGCAAGCTTCGTAAGAAAGATGACTATCATGGATGGAAGATGTCTATCGATCTAACCCTAGATGATCCAGGAGTGCTGGACCATGTATTGCCATCCCAATGGTACGTGTTCAGGACTACTCTTTTGAACTATAATATAATTCCTGGTTTCGAGGAATTAATGGCTAGATGCATTCAAGAAGAAACAAGGGAAGAAGAGCAAGAAATGCCCATGCCTAAAGGTCCTCCTGCTGCCTTTTCT